>PISX010031010.1:0-17947 GCA_004024625.1 Mellivora capensis
AAGTGGAAATGCAACATGGGGGACTAGGGGGGCAGAAAAAGAAGAAAAGAAACAAGATGGGATTGGGAGGGAGACAAACCATAAGTGACTCTTAATCTCACAAAACAAACGGAGGGTTGCGGGGGGGAGGGGGTCGGGAAAGGGGGGTGGGGTAATGGACATTGGGTTGGGGAGGGTATGTGCTATGGTTAGTGCTGTGAAGTGTGTAAACCTGGCGATTCACAGACATGTACCCCTGGGGATAAAAATTTGTTTATAAAAAATAAAAAATTAAAAAAAAAAAAAGAAAATGTAAAAAAAAAAAAATTAAGTTAAAATAAAAAGCTGTGAAACCTTGAGAAGTTTTCTTGACCTCTTGGAGCCTAAGGTTCTCCATCTGAAAAATGGGGATGTGTGTCCCTCAGAGCGTGACTGTGTGGGTTACCTATGAGGTAATGCAGGTAAAAATGTTCAGCACTGGGCCCGAGCCATGGTAGGGCCTCAGTAAACATTGTTTGTTTTTATGTGGCGTCAGAGGAGAAAAATGCTTTCAATTTTTAATTTCCAGGTTATTTACCCTGTTGAGCTCTGTTCTCTACCCTCAATTCTTCCAATTAAAATCACCTTTAGCAAAAGCTAGTCTGAGTGGGCTTGTGTTTCTTGTAACCAAATGGTACATGATTAAGATAACCGAGAGCTTGTTGGCTCCCGGCATTGGCTCCTATTCATGATTCCCATATTGGCACCCATTCTCTGCAGCTCTTGGTGTTGTTTATTTGAATACTTGCTAGGTAACATTGATTTTGAAACTCAAGACCATCTCGGACTCCCCATATGGGATCTGGCATTCATGGAGTCCCAGGGCTCCCAGCCTAAAGCCTCTGGCCTTCTTACCATTTTGCCCTTGTCACTGCATCTCCAATACACTGATTCTTATCACTTCAAGCTTCCTCAATATCGAAGCCTCAAGCATCAAGGAAATGAGCAGAGGTACCGAGCAGCAGAAAGATATGAAAGGCACATTCAATATCTACCATGGTGAAAATTGGAGCCCCTGTAATGTATTCAATCATTTTCCTTGTAGGAGGATTTCATATTAAATTTTAGAGGCCTTTTATTTTGCCCCCAAATATGAGCTCAATTTGCTGGAGTTCTGCGAACAGTCAAATTCTCTCTTACTTACTGATACATGTATGAATAAAGCCGAGGATCCAGAGGCAAGTTACTCAATTATGTGTGTGTGTGTGTCTCTCTCTCTCTCTCGAGGGGTATAAAATGGGATGCTTTTCTTAGAACAGAGGCATGCTTAGGTAATTGGCTCTTGGAAATGGTCTTCGAGGTGATATTTAGAATATCAGGAATGGGGACTTGTTTTTTTTTTTCTTTATTTCATTGGACTGTAGACAAATTGGTACTTGGGGTTTAAAGCCTAGGGTTCGGGAAAGTGCTGTTGGGCTTGGATAAGAATGATGGTGGCCAGGGTGTTGTCCACATCTCCTGCTATTTCTTGGGCGTGCTTCTGTGGGCTCTGCTTCTCATGGTCTGTTCCTGTGACTCGCTCTGAAGGACTCCTTTAGGTAACTGGAGCCCTTCTCTCTGAGAATCTACGTGTCCTAGTTCCTAGTGGTGCAGGCATATGAGCCCAGTTCTCTTGCCTTGTGTTGGGACTCAGAGGTCTTATGTTCACATCAGAGCTATGAACAGGATCGGGCTAAGGCTGGCACATTCCCTGAAATTGCCTCTTGCTCAAGTCTCTTCCCCTTCCTTGTTCTGCTTCCCCTACTTGATTTGCACCTGAATCCTCATCTCAGGGTCTGCTTCTGGACCATGTTTGCACTAAAAGGAGGTAGTGTTGGGCCGGGACGGGAGTTAGAAAGAGCCTAAGGTCTGAGTCTGGCGGGCTTGAGATGCAGGTATCTCTCTGTTACCTTCTCCGAGGCTCTTCAGCTTCCCCAGCCTCTGTGTGCTCATCTGTAAAATGGTAAGAGTATGACCACCTTGCTAAGTGTCGTGAGGCTGGATGCATCATCTGCATGGTCCCTGGCCCATGGCGGGCGTTCTGTAATTTTAGCTCTTAATTGCTTTTGTGATTGAAGGGAGTGAGACTAGAGGCCAGGAGTTCATTGAGAAATGAATGACCTGAGAGGGGAAATGGCAAGCACCTGAGCTACCAAATGTACCCTATCAATATATAACCTAGCCATCACTTGTATGTGTTCCCTCCCCATCTAAGGGCTGGTGTCATGGACAGTTTTTCTTTTGACACTTTAAATACTGGATTCTATGAAAACATGTTTTTGTATCACTATTATTATTTTTTAAAGTTGTTATTATTATTATTATTTTACCATTTTCATGGTCTCTAGCCTTTGATTTTCCCGTACTTTTACATCCAACACCCAGTACTCATGGCTCTTGTTCAGAGGACTTTCTGGGCTGCTCTTGGAGCTGCTTTGCCTGGATGCAAAGAGCCAAAAATGCCTGACAGTTTGCATCCTCCTCCCAGGAGGATGCATCCTCCTCACTAATGCCTGCCGGGTGCAGGAATTGAAAGCCCAGCTCTCTTGCCCTGGATCGGGCCATCAGTGGGGGGTGATTTTGACTCCAGACACCCTCCCCCCTTCCTTTATTCTGCTTCAATTGCTTCCTTATTGGTTTGTTGTGGTGGTGGTTGTGTGTCCATTTGTTTTTGTCTTTCCCTGGGAGCAGTTTCTTTCTTTCTTTTTTTTTTTTTTAAAGATTTTATTTATTTATTTGTCAGAGAGGGAGAGAGAGAGAGAGCGCGAGTACAGGCAGACAGAGTGGCAGGCAGAGGCAGAGGAAGAAGCAGGCTTCCTGCTGAGCAAGGAGCCTGGGAGCAGTTTCTTAATAAGTTACCCATGGTGCAAATCCTCATCTCAGACTCTACTTTTGGGGAACCCCATCAAGGACAGCTGGTATACACTAGTGTGCCCATAGTGGGTATTAAAATATTGAAATACTTCCCTGCCAATTGGGAAATAGCCATTGTCCTGGTGATCCCTGAGTGTCCAACTGCCACCCTGACCCTTGGGAAGCTTTATAATGTAAAAGGTAACAGCAGGGACTTCCAGAACCTTCTCCAGTGCTACGGTCAGTATCCATTCTGATTGTTCAGTAGATGCACTGTCAGGGTTTATTAAATATTTTGTCTACCCTGGCATCAAGGAGGCACACATGGAGCTACTCAGAAGTGTGTGTGTGTGTGTGTGTGAGTGAGATTGAGAGTGGCAAGCCGGCTAGCCCAAATTTATCATTTTGTGGTGGCATTTGTCCCAGACATCACAATGCCTCCCTTGTTTAACAAAACCCTCAAGCACTTCTGTCTGCCCAAATGTCGAGACTCATGCCAGGGAAAGGAAGAATTGACTTCTGTTGGAAGTCGGCAAGAGACCATGGGTCCATTCAGCTTCAGGCTCACCCAGGGTGACCCGAGGGGGCTTTGGGGCACGCAGGTGTGCTGGTGGTATAGTCACAGGGGAAGGCACCTGTCACCTGTCTGCTCTGTCTGGGGAGGCCAGCAGAGAATGTGCTCAGGTGTGTAGTCCCTCTTTATCCTCACACAGTCCTGCCCCGCCCATAGTTCTTTCCTCACCGCCCTGTCCTGGGTCATGTCAAGGGGCCGGCTTTCTCCCTTCCTTCTTCCCTATCCCCTCCCTCTCTCCTTCATTCCCTTCCCTCTTTCCTTTCCTTCCTCCCCCCTCTTCCTTCCTTCCTTCCTCTTTCTTTTGTATGCGTGTGTGAGGGAGGTGGGGAGCGTGGGGTATCATTTTTAGAAGTGATTTAGAGTCTCCTTCCATGTAGTAAATGGATGAATTACTCTTTACAACCGTAAGTCTTTTATGTTTGGGGGGAGGTGGTAGAAACAATGAAAGTGTATATCGTGATTCTTGAGCAAGTTTGCTCTAAATCTGTGTGGTGATGGGGAGGAGGCATTCAGATAAGGTGAGATCATGAGCCCTGAGGTCCACCTAGACTGGATATTGGAGGAGACGCCTGACTCCCGTTGGGAGGATCTCACTCCTCCGCAGGTCAGGAAATCAGCCCGTCTTCCCAGGATCCCTACATCTAGTCACCCAGATTTTAAAGTGGTAGCATCTCACATTTATGAAACACTACCCTTGTGTCGGGCGCGGTCCTAAGAGTTTCCCCTTATTTTGTTCTGCCAAGAGTCCCATGAGGGAGAAGCACAACTGTTATTATCCCCATGTTCCAGAGGAAATACTGAGCCTTTAGAGAAGTGACATCACCGGCCCATGTTTTCACATGGCTGACAAGATCTGGAGTTAAAGCCAGGGAATGTGTTTCCAGGACCTGAGCGCTAACCAATATGGCTTCCTCCGCTCAAGAGATGATGTCACACTCGACTGAGGTGATTCTGTGTCTTCCATATCTGTGTTCTCCAAAGGACTTTGAGCCATCTGAGGCCAAGGGGCTGCTTGTTGACCATCTCCGTATCCCTAGCATGTCCTCAGGACCCAACACAGGTCAATGAGAGATGAAGGCCAGGGAGAATTGTGGGCAGAAGCAGTGTGATCATGAACTCCAGAGCATTCGATGGGGCTGTAAGAGTTGCTGCCTCTTATTCTTTGTGCACCTGCCCTCTGACCTGCCCCACGTCAGAAGTTTCAAAAGGACTCATTCCACTTGAGAAAGGTTCTAGTTCTGTGTTTGGAATAACTTAAAAAGAATAGAGGGACCACTTCAGTGAACACTTGCTTCATGCTAATGCTAAACAGTTTACCCAGCAGAGATTTTGTCATCCGCCTCTTGGAGGTGCACAATGGAAGGGTTGTCAGATCCACAAAGCCAGTGACTTGCTAAGAGTTATAGAAGTTAGTACAGAGTGGGCCCAGGATTCATCTCTAGGTGGTGGGGCTCTGGCTGTCCTATTCTTAGGCACTAAGCTATTCTGCTTGTCTAAATATATCAATAGTCAGAGACCCAGAGAGGAAAAGGAACTTGCAGGACAGGGCAGCAAGATCTTGAAGCTAAGTGTCCAGATCCTTTCAGGATATTCCCCATGGCAATGGCCACAGTCCTCTTAGATTTTCCCCCAATCACCTGGGACTCCTGCCTCTCCAGGCTCTCGTCTCAAAGGACCACCACGTGTACAGTAACATCTGCAGACCCAACTCCGATGCGTCTTTGGAAGGCCTTCACTTGGCACTTTAAACGGTCAGGTCAACTCTTCGTGGCTGTTGGTATCTCCATACTCTTGCCTTAAAGACTGCTCACCATCCTGTCCACTTGAAATAACGTCTTCCCCCAGGCTGTATATCTTTCATGTATCTTTCATCCCTGTATCTTTCATCCCTGTCTTCATTCTACCACTGAGAATTCTGCTCCGGGCCAGATCCCCCCAACCACCAGCGACCACTCATCGTCAGGCACCATCTCTCCCCGGAAAAATCCGATGAGCTCTTCTTGGCTTGGGCCTGTGTATTTGTTTTCCTTTCGAAGAAAAACATTTTCATTAAAATGTAGTTGCTGTTCATGAGAACAAACCTTTTTGCTGGATGCTTATGACCTGCCAGGTGCCTTGCTAGGCGTTTAGATGCATGATCTCATTTGCTTTTTGCAGTAAGCACGCGATTATCCCGTGTTGTAGATGAAGTCACAGCCACTTGGAGCTCAAGGAGTGAGCAAGTGGGAGAGCTAGAAAGGGGCAGTGCTGGGATTTTAAAGCCAGCCTTTTCGCACTAGAAAGCCATTCTTCGAGCTTATAGAACCTAGAGTTGTTTTGAAAAAAAAAAAAAGACGTGAAAACTGCTTTTTCATCCTACTACCTGGAGATCATTGTGGCAGGTATTTGCGTTACCTCTACTTAGTTTTTCTAAGAATACGTGGCTAATTCATTTTCTTTCTTTTTTCTTATCACTCCCCCCCCACCTTCCATTTTTATTATGATTCAGTTTCCATGTCATTCAACACTTGTTAAAAACAACATTCTATGTCTACATCATAGCCCAGTATATGAAGAGAGCATAAGTATTTGACCCTTTTGTTATACTTGGACAGTCAGGTGGTTTAAAAGTGGTTATTCTTTTTTTTTTTCCCCGTAAGTAGACTCCATGCCCAGTGCGGAGCCCAATGTGGGGCCTGAACTCACAACCCTGGGATCAAGACCTGAGCTGAGATCAAGAGTTGGATGCTTAATTGACTGAGCCACCCAGTTATCCCTAAAAGTGGTTATTCTTAAGTTGGTGGTTCTTAATGGGGATTTTGCAGCCCAGGGAACATTTAGCAGTATCCTGAAACAATTTTGATTGTTAGAACTGGGGATGGGTAGGTGGGTGGGCCTGCCCTTGACCTCTACTAGGTAGAGGCTAAGAATGTTGCTAAGCATCCCACAATGCACAGGGCAGCTGCGCGGCAGAGAATTATTTGACTCCAAGTGTCAATAGCACTGTGCATGACTCACCTTGATCTTGATGTTATGACGGACATCCTGTCTATTAGACCAAGCACGTTTGACAGACAGGGCTTCCATGGCCAAGTTCCAGAAAGGGAATTGCTGAGTCAGAGATTATCACCTCTTTGAAGGCTCTTAAAATACAATATCAAATTGCTACCCAGAAATGCAAAATATCATTCTTCCAACACCGGTACCTATTCCACCACGCTCCAGCTAGCATGGAAAATTATGATGTTATAACCCTTTGTTAATTTGAAACAACAAAAAAAATGCTCCCCTGTTGTTTTAATTTGCATTTTTTTTGATTATTAAGGAGTTGAGTACCTTTTCATATGCTTCTTAGTTGTTCGTATTTCTTCTGTGAATTATCAGCTCGTGTCCTTCTCCCATTTTTTTTTCCTACTGAAGTTTTAGGTGTTTTTAATTGATTGGTGGGGAAGTGTTCCTTTTCAAAACCTTTTTTGGATTTCAAAGGCAACTCAGAACATACATTTTTGACTCATTATTCATAACTTATTAAATATTGTTTAGTCTAGTAGGATGATTATGGGTTTTGTGGAGCCCTTCCCCATGTCGGATAGAGAGAAGTCATTGAAATTTGACAGTATTCTTTGAAGATGAAAACATCTTTGCTTGGGTGTAAACTAACATCCTTTTGAACTGAAGAGAAGAGATGAAAGTACCTGAAGTTTCAAGTGTGAATTGAAAACAGAACCAGGACGTTTAAACATGTTCTCAGACTGACAGAGCCCTAGTCTCAGGCTCGGAAGAGAATTTCTTGTAAT
The DNA here is from genome assembly GCA_004024625.1 of Mellivora capensis. NCBI lineage: Eukaryota > Metazoa > Chordata > Mammalia > Carnivora > Mustelidae > Mellivora > Mellivora capensis. The sequence goes on from PISX010031010.1 coordinate 7,201, forward strand.
TGTGGAATAATGACTCAATTAACGTCACTCTGTTCCTCGCTCTGTCAGACTGGGCTGGAGGAGAGGAAGGTAAGCTGTGTCCCATCTTCTCCTCAGAGGTGTTCAGAACAGCACCCATCTCCTATTCCTGGGGGCACCTGAGATTACATAGGTGGTCATTGATGGACCCTTTTCATAGTTACATATTTCTTTGAATGCACTCTAGAAAAAAATATCTCATTAGCTCGTTGAACCCATGAGTGCATGGATAGCCTTGCTCAGGGTAGGGGTAAAGTAGTATAAGTAAGTAAAAAACAAAAGTCCTCTAGAACAGTGTCTCAGCACCTAGAGGGGTGTCTGACACATATTAAGTGCTCAACAAATATTTGTTGGGTAAATAAAAAATATCAAGTGGCTAGGGACACCTGGGTGGCTCAGTTGGTTAAGGGTCTGACTCTTGGTTTCGGCTTAGGTAGTGAGATCAAGCCCCGCATTGGAGTCTGCTTGAGGATTCTGTCCCTCTGCCCCTCCCTCCTTGTTAAAATAAATAAATAAATCTTTAAAAAAATTAAGTGGGTAATATTATGGACAGTATGTAGATGCTTTATAGTTAATACTGTGAACGTGTCATAGAAGCATGGAAAGCTTGAGAAATGGTAATACTAAAATCCTTGACTTCCGACAAGAAAACCAAGCGTCACAGAAGGGAAAACGTTGTCCAAGGGAAAAAGTAACCTGGTCTTGTATTCTGTCTCAGAGACCAGTGAGATTTTAGCCATCATAAAATGTTGTTGCTAACAGTGTTAACATGACGTTTGCTTCTTCCCTATTGTAACCGTAGTATCAACAGATGTTACCATGCCATTTTTGCTCTGGGACATGACAGGTGGTGTCTTGATGTCTTGCATTCTGCAGAGGGCATGCTTTCCAGGGGCAGTAAACATTTACTGAATGCGTACCATGTATGAGACAAAGTTGAGCATTTGACACACTCAGTCTCTGCTTTCCCCACACCCCCTACGACGTAGCTGGTAGTATTATCCTCCCATTTCACAACCGGGGAAACTGAAGCACAGAAAGATGACCTCACACTTGGGTCTGTGTCATCCATGTGGCCCAGATGCACACACTGCCAGTGACCTTTTCCTTGGGTTAGATTGTTCAAGAACTCATTTTCTGTGTGTATTTACACCTCTACAAGACATTACGTGTCTTATGTGGGGATTGGGTGGAAGAGAGAATGGGCTAGCCTCTGTCCCTCCACGAGCAGCCCCCTGTGCCTCCCCACAGGTGTGTTTTTTTTTTTGCAGGAGGAAGGAGTTGACTCTCTCCTTATCTTTGAGGCTGAGTTAGTTAGCAAAGAACCAGGGGCGTGACAGGGCATCTCTGGTCCCAAGAAGTCACTTTGGGTTTCCTCTAGAGGAAGCAACAAACAAAGCACAGTAGTTAATTGTGTAGACTCCGGAAATAGAGCTGGATTTGCTCCTGGGTCTGATTTTTCCCAGCAGTAGGACTTGAGGCATAGGACTCTGCCTATCCAAGCTTCAGTTTCCTTGGATTCAGATACTGAGATCAGACATGGTGATGAGATAAAAACAACATGCCCAATAAGAGATAGTTTGATATTCATTCAGCAACTACTTATCAAGCATCTACTATGTGCACTGTGTCCAACATTACTGACTTGGTGGTGGGTGACCTAGATACAGCCTCTGCCCTCATGGAGTTTACCATGTAGCAGAGGCATGGACATCAAGCTGATAATTAACCCCACTTTTAATTTTTCAACTTGCAGTAATTCCAACTGGTAACAAATGTAGGGTTACTCAAGGAACTAGTATGAAGAGCCTATTTAGCCCAGGCATTCTCTTGCCTTTCTGAGCAAGGGATGTCATGCTGAGATCTACAAGGTGAATAATAGGAGGAAGCTCAGAATGCAAGGAGAATGGGACGGGGGGTTCTAGGTGGAAGGAATGACATCTGGAATGGCATTCGGGTATAAGAAATGACTGGGACACAGAAAAGAGGTTGGTGAGGTAAGGGGAGCCTGAAGGAAGACCAGTGTGGCTGCAGCATGAGTGAGGGTGGAAGGGGGAGGAAGTGAAGCCATGTGCCCCAGGCTAAGAATAACCCTGGGCTAGAGAGGTAGTGGGGACCCTAGAGGTCAGGATAGAGAATTTGGACTTCTCCTGAATGCAATGGGAAGCCTTTGGAGCACTCAGCATGAGACGATCAACCCTGTAAACAGAACGTGTTGGTTTCTTATGGAAAACAGATTGGAGGAACCATGGAAGGCAGGGAGATTGTTGGAAGACTGTGTGAGACCCAGTTGAGAGATGACAGTGATTTGGACCAGGGTGGGGGCATTAGTCATGGAAAGAAGTAGTTGGATTCAGGATAGATTTTTGGAGGTCACGGAAAACTATATCATTGTTTGGCAAGTTTTCACTTTTCCCCCTGCCATTGGAAGAAGGTAGTTCCTCACTCCACTGATGGTGGGGCTTGGCTGGGTGATGTGCTTCGGTGAATGGAATATGGGCAGAACTGACAGTATGGTCTGAGAAGAGGCTCTACTAGGACTTATATATGTCTACCAGGCTCTTGTGTTCTCTTGACTTGCTATGAGATTGTCAAGCCTGATTGGTGGTGGTGGTGCTTAATTAATCACCCTGGTTCTGGAATGAGGGGGATGGACATGTGGTATAAACTTGCACTTGACCTGCATCTTGAGAACAAGCCCAGCAGAGTAAGGCAGAATTCCATTTGACTCACTGTGATCAACCACTAAGATTGTGGATTTGTTTGTTACCCTTACAGAGGTAGAATGGATATGATCATTAGACCATGGTCAAGGATGTGAGGTCATGGGTGAGGAAAACAAAGGTGTCAAGGGTGATGCCCACATTTTTGGTATAAGCATATGGCTGGATGATGGTGCTATTTATGATGAAGATTAAGGGTTCAGTTTTGTTACTGTTAACTTGAGATAACTGTAAGGTGCCAAGTAGAGATATCAAGTCTAAAGATGGACCTACAGGTCTTGGGCTCATGAGAGAGTTCTGGGTTAGACATAGACTTTCTTCTTCTTCTTCTTCTTCTTCTTCTTCTTCTTCTTCTTCTTCTTCTTCTTCTTCTTCTTCTTCTTCCTCTTCCTCTTCTTCCTCTTCCTCTTCCTCTCCTCCTTCTTCTCCTCCTTCTCCTTCTTCTTCTCCTCCTTCTCCTCCTCCTCCTCCTTCTTCTCCTTCTCCTCCTCATCCTCCTCTCCCTCCTCCTCCTCCTCCTTCTTCTTCTCCTTCTCCTCCTTCTTCTTCCTCTTCTCCCTCCTCTCCCTCTTCTCCTTCTCCTTCTTCTTCCTTCTGTCTTTTCCTGCCAGCATCTAAATAAGGCTCAAAGTCATAGGAGGGGATAAGATCATTTGGGCCAGTGTTTCTTGAACCTTGGTGTATGCCCAAATCTCTTGAGGACACTTGCTGAGAAAGCAGGTGTCTTGGCCGCACACAGGAAATTCCAACTCATTAGGCATTGGATAGGATCCAGGTTATTGAATTTTAAAGAAGTCTCTCCAGGTGATTCTATAGTAGGGGTTCTGTGGCTCATACTTTGAGAAACACTGCCCCGAGGAGGGATATCTCCAATCTAAACAGGAGTGTCCTTCAAATGTTCACCTGGCGTTCAGCCCAGCAAAACCAAAGTGCTTGGTTTCTGAATTTAATCCCACTCTTCACGGCTCTTTCACTTACCTTCCGTTTTCCTACCATCAGAGCTCCTAAGCCTCGGAGGATTTCTTAAGAGTAATCATATGGAAGAAGGGGTTGAAGAGAAGATGTTTGCATTCATTTCTGTTTATTTATTTATAGAAAAAAATCTACCATTAGATGATCTAATAAGCATTTTAATTAGGCAGGTATATCATGTTTATTCATTTAAATGATGCCTTTGCTGAGCTGCTTGAGGTTGGGAACTGCATCCCACAGTCTTGTAATTCCTGCCTTGTCAATGGCTGTCCGACAGCAGGTGCATCACTGGCCAAGGGATTGTTAAACAAGCAGGAAGCAGTACCCACAGCACTCATGGTGCTTCTTGATTTGAGTTTGGTGTTCATGTCCCTGGTAATGCCAATTGCATAATTCCTTGGAAATTGCAGGAAGGTGTAAGTAAAAATCTCCCGGCTCTCAGAAGGCAGATGGCTACAATTCCTAAATGTACTCAGGACACAAAGGGATAATGGATACCTGCCTCTTCTTATGTGTTGCCAAGAACATGGAGAAATTTTGATTAAAGTCTGAAACCACGAGTTGCAAACTGGTGACCTAGAAGGCTGGATTTGTCTGGCAGATATATATTTGATTTGGGCCACACTGTGGTTTTTAAATCAATTTAGTTCCCAGCATTGAAAAACTGGGAAGCTGCATATAAAATCCAGATTTTTGGCTCTCTTGAAAAAATTCAGATCTGGCAGTGCTGAGCACGTTTTCCCACATAGCAACCATCATTTGGAGGTGAGTAGCAGCTGTCCCCTTTGAAGGGGGCTGTATTCACCAGTTTGCCACAAGCCCCACCACACCCTCTTGAGCTCAATACTCTGAGGGCTAGTTGCCATTTGTCATCTCTCCCAGGCCTATTTGACTTGCTTCTGTTATCTGCATGACAACCAGGGCTGCTGTATTCCACACCTCCCGGGATACCATTCCCATCGTAGTCTGGACTTGTTCAGTGTGCACTGTGCAACCGTCCTCAGCAACCCTACTAATTCCCTTGGATCAGTGGTTCTCTCCCTGGGATCCATGAATCCTAAGGGTATTCTGATGTGTCTCAGGGTAGAAGGAGAGGCCCTGAGGGTGGGGCCTTCAACGGACCTTCGATTCTCATCTCCACCTCAAAGAGAAAAGCTTCCTTTGGGTCTGTTATTTTGGAATGCTGAATAATATTTTCATTTTGAAAAAAAAAAAAAGGTTTCGTGGTTAAGAAAATTTGAAAAAGATGACTGCCAAAATTAGCTTTATGTAAGGCACCCAGTACTGAGTTCTCTGGGGATAATACCACTCAGTATGCATGTAATTGGCTTCTGCAGCCCCCTACCTGCCAAATCCTTAGCCTTGAATTTGTTTTAATCAGTATAATTTACATACAGTGAGCTGCACATAGCTTAAGTGAATAATTCAATGAGTTCTGACAGATGAATTTACTCATGCAACCAACTTCCCAATCAAGATGAAGAACCTGTCCATCACCCCCCAAACTTCCCTCATGCCCCTTCTCAGTCAGTCTACCCATCCCCTAGAGGAAACCACATTTCTCATTCCTTTCACCATAGACTAGTTTGGTATGCTCCTGAGTATCGAGTAAATGGAAGCATAGCTTATGCTGTCCTTCATGTTTGCTCCTCCACCTGGCCAATCCTTGAGGCCAATTGTCTGCTCTTCCTTGAGTTTCCTCCTCATTCCTGAGATCACCAGTGTGGATATATTTACCTAAGCCTTTGGTTCTGCCTCTTGACTGCACAAAGAATCTCCTCTAGAGTATTTAAAATTGCAATGCCCCAACATAAAAGAGAAATCAGAACATTGGTTGATTCTGGGGAGAAGAGGTATGGATTGACTGAGGAGTGGAATGAAGGATCTTTCTGGGCAGATGGTAATGTTCCATATCTTGATAGAAATTGGGAATACACATTGGAATAGGCAGTGTTAAACCCATAACATGGAATACTTCAGATTTGTGTGTTACATTTTAAAAAGACCTTATCTCAGAAGATTAAAAACATAAACAGATACTGAACTTCAGTTAATAACATGTTAGGCATGCTGAAGTATTTAGGGGGAAATACTGATGTCTTCAATTTACTGTGAAAAGCATCAAAAACTAGTGTCATTGATGGGCAGATATAGGGATGGATGGATGGATGGATGGTGGATGGATGGTGAATGGATGGATGGATGGATGGTGGATGGATGGATAAATATACAAGAAAGCAAGAATAGTAAAATGGTAAATGTAGAAGTTAAGTTATGGGTAATGAGGATCCACTGTAAAACTCTTTCAACTGTTGGGTATGATTAAAATTTTTTATTATAAGGATTTTGGGAAAAGTGTCAATGCCCAGGACCCTCCCCCAGATAATTGAGTTTGAACTGGCCAGCACTGGTGCCAGTTGTCAGTACTTTCTAAATCTCCCAGTGGTGGAAGACCACTGACCTGACTTAGGGTATAGCATTTCTGCTTTATAAAGTACCTATTATACACCAGGTTCTCTACACTTGAGATTTCACTTAATCCTCCGATAGTGTTGGGTGATCAGAGAGGTGGCACGTGTCCGTTGTCGCAGCCGCTAATTGGAACAACGAGGCTTGGAAACACCATGCTCCACATCCCTAACATGTGACCATTTATGACAGTTGTGATCTGTGCTTCAGAAATCCAGGTAGGGGGCATATGAGTCTATCTAAGAGGGATGCTGGACTGAGCCTTGGGCATGAAGGGGCCATCAAGAAAGCAGCCATAAGAGAATAATATTGAGCTGAAATCTGAAGAAATAGTTGGTCTTGGCAAGGGGAGAGCACATTCCAGGTGGAAGGAGCAGCATGTGCAAACTCTTGGAAGTGGGAAAGAGCAAGAAGGAGCAAGAAGGTCAGGCTGGTTGAGGCAGAGTGAGAGACGGAGGGGCTGGTGCAAGTGAGGGTGTAGGGCCATAGCCAGTGGCCTGATCCGACAGGGTCTCCTACACAAAGAGGGTGATAACTGGGGATCCAAGGAGAGGTTTCAGACCTGAGAAGAATGTGACCTATTTTGCTCCAGGTTCCATAAGTTTGCAATATGCATAAATGGCCAAATGCAGATTTAGACTGGCCTCTCTCTGCCCTCCCAGTCTTGGTTCTTCTCCCCTCCCCTCTCATTCATTCTAACCTTGATGGGATTCTGAACTTTGCAAACGCTGGGGTGTTTCCAAGAATTAGTTGTGTTGGCCATGTATGAAAACCCAGTCTGCTAGAACGGTGAGGAAAATTCCATTCTAAGGCAGAGAGCATGCAAGCAACCTGCAAACACCAGTAACAACAACAAATAATAATCAGAAGTTACAATATCCATGATACCCTGTGTGGCAGGACTCGTGAATGGATGTTGGATAGGCAGCGCGTATCATGAATTCTTTATGGCTTCTATTACAGAGGTGTCCTGGGAGAATAAGGTGTTGGGCTCCGGTGGGAAGTAAAACAGGGAGGGGAGGACAGGTTGGAAGTGTTTTGCATGTTTTGGGCATTCTGCTTAATAAGTACTCAGAAGTCGTCTGACAAGAGGACTGTGACTCTCTTCCTTAAACCTCCCTCCAAGGGACTCTAGGAAAAAGCCCAGCTTTTGACAGATCTGGAAGGATCCCTAGGGCCCGACTTGTCCATTTTAAAGAGAAACCAGAGGGGAGATATTATGCAGTCAAGGCTCAACAGGGAGCCTGTGGTAGTTTAGGAGCCAGAAACCAGGTTCCTTGATGGACAGGTCAGTGTGTTAAATACCTCCAAAGTCAGGGCCAAAGACATGGTCAATGGTGAGGCTGGAGGGCAGAGCTAGACCATTTTGTGCCCTTTTTTTTTTTTTTGGAGGGAGTGCTAAGGTGAGGATTTTGATTTTATTCTAAGAGCCATTGGAAGGCTTGACCTGGTTTATATTTTACAGAGATATCTCTGGATGCTTGCTCTAGGGTGGATAAGTGTGGTCATCTGGGAGGCCGATGATGGTGATTGAGCCTAGGATGGGATGGGGGAGACTCTGAAAGGGGATAGATTCCAGAAATATACAGAAGATACAATCAGATGGGATTGCTGATGGTTTAGGTGTGAATGTGGGAGAGAACGGTGTCAAGGATGCCTCCTAGATTTCTGGGTTGGGCCAAGAAGACCAATGGAGGTGAAACACCCAAGGCAAAGTTGACTGGTTTGTGGAGTTGGTGGGGGAAGGGTGGCTCACTCACTGGATTTGAGGCACTAAGTTCGGGATGCTTGTGAGACATCCAGACAGAGATGCCAAGTCAGCTGTTGGATAAATGAATCTGGAGTTCAGAAGAGAGATCAGTGCTGAAGATTTAAATTTGGGAGTTTTGGAAGGGCTGCAAGACAGATGAGATCAGCTGCTAAGGAAGCGTAGAGGGAGAGGAAGCTGGGGCTGTGGGCTCAGGACAACCAGCATTTATGAAGCACCTACTGTGTACCAGGTCCTCTTGCACTGTGCAAGCGCTGTGGGGGTGGATGCCCATTTTGCCAAAGAAGAAAATGAAGCTTAGAGAAGTGAAGTCATTTTCCCAAGATCACACAGCTAGTAAGTGGTGGCAGAGGTGGGATTAAGCCAGGGTCTTTCCTTCTTTTAGGAAGAAAGCTCCTCCTGCTCAGGGGATCTCAAGAGGGTTCTGGGACTGGCCCTTGCTGGATCAATATGATACATTCTCATGCTCTCATCCATCAATTAGGCCAGTAGAACCTCTTGATCAGCCTGTCCTGAGACAATGCCAAGCCCTTAGACTGGACACTGACCACCTGGCTGAGGAGCCATTCCCTGCGGAAGGGGGAAGACGCTAACAGAGACAAAGAGCAGCTGCTCACGGCAGACAGACCCTTGGCCCCATGGGCACCAGCATCCCAGGGACTGCTGCCTGTTTGGAAAAGCATTGCTGCCACATGGTGGCTCTTGGGTGACCTCAGCTTGTGAGCAGGGGAAGGTCTGAAGCAGTGGGAGGCTCTTATTTCAGAGAGTTGAGCACAGAATGTTGGAGTCCTTTTCAATTGCAAAGTCACCCACAAAGGCATATGTCTCTCTGCAGCTCAGGCTACAGATGGGCAGTGAAGCCACACACACACACACACACACACACACGCTCTGAGAGACTGATTTCAGACGAGCTTTTATTAGCTAGCATATCATCTGTGCAAAGAAGAGACTCACATTTGAGCATTTGCATCATTGGAAGGAAAGAAAAATAAGCCTGCCAGACTCTTTCCTTCCTCCCCCAAAGGAAGGGGCAACAGTGACCCCAGCAGCCTGGGCGGGGGTGGGGCGGGTGTGTCTGCTCTGAGCACCTGTCCTTTGGCTTTCTTAGGCTTGAATGGGAGAGGGCAAACCACAAGCCCTCAGCAGTGACATAGAGTCTGGGAGAGCAGGAGGAGAAGGGTGTCCCACTCCTCGATACCCATCAACAAAACAGCCAGCCCATGACACAGGGTCAATATTTATTGAGTGCTTTCTGTGTCTTTCCGACTTGTGGCTGAGGGCAAAGATGATGCCAGTGAAGCGTGACTCAGAATTCTGTCCCCAAGGACTTTACAAGTCACTTGGGATTTCATTCATTCATTCATTCATTCACGCATCAGACATTTCTATCTGTCTTCTCCATTATTGCATTGCCAGCCCCTTGTACATTGCCTGGTTCAGAAGAGGTGCTCAATGATTATTTGTGGGGTGCACAAATGAGGGAAGAAATGAGGAACTCTAGGAGATCCATGATGAAGGGACCAGGAATGTGCCTTCGTTAGAGGGAAACAGGCCCCCATTGCCACATCCGAGGTACCTCTTCCAGCCTGCTCACCTGTACTTCATGTTTGACTCCATTGGCCACTCTCTGATCTTTGAAACTCACCCCTCCCTTGCTTTCATGCTCTACTTTCTCCTCTGCTTCCCTTCCTTCCACCTCTTTCCCCAACCAACTCAGGCTACTCTTTTCCCACCCGCCTCTACCTATAGGAGACTTTGGTTCTCTTTCTGTCACCTTCCATAACTTCTGCACACCTGCTGTCTCAGGGCCATGTCCATACTGAGGAGCGTTGTTACCCCCTTCCCCCGGTTCCATCCTTCAATCAACAGAGATCTATGGGGGACTGTTCATGTGCCAAGCTCTTCTGGATGCTGGAGATAATATGATAATCAATACAGACCAAATTCTTGTCCTTGAAGAGTGTCTGTCTTCCATTCTGAGCTCTCTCTTGAACTTCAGACTCATGGAGCCAGATGTATACTTGACATTCACTTAAACATCTCTTCCATAGTCCAGCCCATCTTCCTATGTGATGGATCTCAGCAGATGGCTCTTCCCACCACCTAGTTCCCCAAACCAGAGAAGGGGGGCTCACCCTAGACTCTGCCCTCCTCCCATACCCCCTACACCCAACAGGTCCTCAGTTCAGTGGTACCCACATCTGGCAGATCTTCTGTGTCAGCCTCTTGTTCTCCATCCTTCCCACATGTACTCTGTAGCTCTGGTCTCTATTTAGTGTTGCGGCCGCCATATTGGTCTCACTGTTTTTGTTCTTGTCTCCTTCCAGCTTACACCCCTCTGCTGCCAGGGGGATCTAAGATCCTAATCACATGCATGTTTCCATTGCTCAAAACCTTGAAGCCTTACAGTGCCCTAGGGTGAGAACCCAAGCTTTTAAACATGGCTCTGGTGCCCATCAAGGTGCACTATGACTTGCCCCTTCTGGATGCTTCCCTCAGTTCTCCCCAGCTCAGGCAGATCTGCCCCACAGTTCCTTAAGCCTGAGCCTCCAGCCCTTTGCTCAGGCCTGTCTTCTCTGTTGCCATTTCTTACACCCCTGCCTAGACCTGGCCTCTCCTTCCTTCAAACACTTCCTGTGCCCTGCGACCTACCTCTTTTCCTGCAATTCCTACTACACATGATTGTTTCCACTTCTTTCTTTTTAGATCCCACAATGGAAGAGCAATATCTTAGTTTAGTCAGGGCTTGGCACCCGTAGGCGACCATGCCGACACTATTGGCGACTTGCCCCTG
>PISX010031011.1:0-17967 GCA_004024625.1 Mellivora capensis
GTTCCTGATTAAAACGCTTTAAGTTTTAAGTTAAGGGATAGAGGGAACATTCCTGAATTTCATAAAATCTATGAAAGACCCACAGCAAACATCATCCTCAATGGGAAGAAGCTCACAGCCTTCCCGTTGAGATCAGGAACATGACAAGGATGCCCACTCTCACCACTCTTGTTCAACATAGTATTAGAAGTCCTAGCAACAGCAATCAGACAACAAAGAGAAATAAAAGGTATCCAAATTGGCAAGGAAGAAGTCAATCTCTCTCTCTTCGCAGATGACATGATACTTTATATGGAAAACCCAAAAGACTCCACCCCCAAACTACTACAACTCATACAGCAATTCAGTAACGTGGCAGTATACAAAGTCAATGTACAGAAATCAGTGGCTTTCTTATACACTAACAATGAAAATACAGAAAGGGAAATTAGAGAATCGATTCCATTTACTATAGCACCAAGAACCATAAGATACCTGGGAATTAACCAAAGAGGTAAAGGATCTGTACTCGAGGAACTACAGAACACTCATGAAAGAAATTGAAGAAAACATAAAAAGATGGAAGACCATTCCATGTTCTTGGATCGGAAGAATAAACATTGTTAAAATGTCCATACTACCTAGAGCAACCTATACTTTTAATGCCATTCCGATAAGGAATAAAGAACACTCTGTAATCAATGCTGTGGACTTCCTATTGCATCACATCAAGAGACAACATAAGTCAGCTTAGCTCTCTTTTAGTGATGTTATGGTTAATATGTTCAGGTATTGTAAGTCTTGATTCATCAATCATTAAAAAAAGTCTGAAGAGCTCTTTAGGCTTTTACTTTAATATTTTTAGCAGCCATTGATAATACTTCTCTAGAACCATATTTCACTGGGATTTTCAAAATGGTAATCTTGTAATTCTACCATTCCTAACACATTTATTAGCTAAAGTTCTTCCATGAGACACTGTCTTTTCAACCATTTGGTTACTCTGAGGTGAAATAGTTATGAAGTTATTTTCTGTATTTACCAATTTTCAAATAATGAGTTAATTTCCCCATGAATGTTGTTGTTGATGATGATATTGTCATTATAAACTTGCAGATTTTAACATTTTAGAGAACCATTATTCTCTTTAATGCTCAAATAATCCCATCTTTGGCCTATCTATCTATCTTACATTATATATATATATATATATATATATATATATATATATACACATATACACATACACACACACACACACATACACACACACACATACATACATATATATATATATATATATAAAACTATATTCCCAAATACAGTTTAAAATAACATCATCAATTAATATGTTATGAATAGTGTTTTGGGTTTCTTGCTTTGTTTCTGTAACATAAACAAATCCATATATCACAGGGAGGGCCCATCCCCAACTCCTCAGGGCTCCTACTATTTCTGTGCCTAGCAAGCACCCCAGAAGCTGCCCCATCGCAGGGTGATGATGGACAGCAAGATGGCATCTGCTGTCAGGGTCATTCCAGTAGTCAAGTTACATACTCCATTAATATGGTACTCTAACAGAAGAGACAATCCTAAACCCATTGTATCAGAAGTTTCAGATCAGCAGGACTACCATCTCACTCTTCTTCAATTTCACAACATTCTAAAGGGAGTAAATCACCAGATTTGCATGCATCAGTGTCCGCCAGACACTGCAGAAATAATGAAAATATTATGTCAGAAATAGAGAAAGAAACTTGTATCTCAAGAAGAAATTGAATTTATCCAACGTGGAGGTCCAGAATAATCACTAACAGTATGGCTGCTGTTTGTCATCAGACAAAAGAATGGTCTTTACAATAAAGGACTTCTAATGTGGCACATGAAAATTTATACAGTAAACAACTTGAATAAATAGTGTGTAAAAAAATGAAATACAGGAAATTTAGATACTTATATCTCCCTGTGTAGGTATCTTGGTCAACTTCTCCATAAGCTTACCTAATTGTTTATATACTGATTAAAGTATTCATTTAAGAAAAATAAATAAATCCATATATCTTCATATCCTTCCCTTCATTAGATGAAAGGTTTTATACTGTACACATTGTTTTGTGTCTTGCATTTTTCACCTTACACTATATCCTGGAGATCACTCTATAGATCTTTCTTTTTGGAGCTGTATAGTATTCCACTTTGCGAGTATGCCATAGTTTATTCAGTTTATCCCTTACTGATAGACATTTGAGCTGTTTCCAGTCTTTTGCTCTTACCAGTAGAGCTGTAGATAGTTACAGCATTTCATGTGTGTGTTATTTCATGATTTTGCTTATTTGTCTTTGCAATAGAATTCTAGAAGTAAGATTGCTGGGTCAAGGAATATATGTATATGTAATTTTGCTATCTATCATGGTGGTAGTTTTGTGGGGATGGGAGTTGAAGAGCAGATAATAAAAATATAATATGGCTTAGAGATATAAGTGCTTTGAAGAAGTACTTAAAAGAAGTTTGACTTTATCTTTTTATCTTTTTTCCATACTCTTTCTACAGTTGTCGCATTTTATTTAGAAAGATGGTAACATTTTGAGGGGAATTTTAAAAAAATTCTAACTTCTAGGTACAATTAATCTCTTTTTTTCTACTTTTACCTTTTACTACAATGTCCGACCATTCTGGTATTGATAAGATATTAGATAAATTTAGCTTGCTTGATGTTTTTCTTAATTTGTTGCAGATTGTCCATCAACTTCAGGGTTGTAAGCAGATACTGCCAAGGGTTAAAATCCTTGCTAACTTTATTCCGTTACTTTTACAATGGTTTGACTATCATAAGTAAAATTTTTATTTGTTTGTTGGTACTTAGCTTCCTTATATATTATCTCTATGTTTTAACATATGGAAATACTTGTGCCTCCCTGTGCAGCTTGACTTCTTCACTGTGTAGCTGTGCAGCTTTACTAACACCTACCACTCCATTTTGATTTTTTTAAATTATTATATCACTTTTTATAAGAACTTAGATTTTAAAGTAAGACCTAGCCCTAAAAAGAGATATTCTTACTGTTTGGATAGAAATCATATAGTCTCTTTCCAACTCCTATATGCCATATATATTATTTACTATATCTCAGTGTTACAGCATTTTTCACCTTATTTCTCCATTGCTGCATTGACATTCAGATTGGCTTTCAGGTTAGAAATCTACATTTCTAAGAAGTTTTTTTATGTCTTTCTTTTGTTAGTTGACTTTTATACAAATCAAGTATGTTGTCTTATGGCTAGTTCCTACTGAACTCTTTTTTATATGATTAGGTAATCTAGAGTGCATTGAATTTTATGCTTCAAAATCTTGCTAACTTACCTAATTAAAATGCTGATGTATTTTAATGTTGTTTGTTGGTATTTCATTTTTCCTTGTTTAGGTTCGCAATGTTCTTAATGATGCAGTGGATTTACTGGAATTCCGTGATAGAGTCATAAAAGCATCTTTGAACTATGCACACTTAGTTGTTTCAACGTCTCTTCAATGTTATGTGTTCTCGTAAGCATCTTGCATTTCTTAAAAATTCGGAGTTTTGTCTGTGATGAGGAAATTTATTTTCAGCCTTTCCTATCAACATGGTTTGGTTCTAAATTTAATTTTCTTAAAACCTCGCTTATCCTAACTTACTCCCAATCAAGAAGTGATTTTAAAATGAGCTATAACCAATGAAAGTAAATCTAATAAAGTTGTGCATCAGAGGTTAATAATCATTTTTATAATAGAAAATACTTTCTCTGAGAGTGTTTACTCTTTCTTTACTCACAGTCCTAAGGAATTTAGTATAACTTGATTTCCAAGTCCAGAGGAACAGCTGATAAGTGTTGGGAAAAGGACCCACCTAGCCACTGGATGAGAGGGGACAGCTAGCAGCCTGACAACAGGCTTAAAGATGTTCAGTAGAGACACAAGGAGGTATTCAGGCTTAGTGTTACAGCCTAGGGTAATCATGGATGTTCATACTGAAGATACAGAGTTGCCCAAAGATGATGAAGGAAAATATATTCAATCTGCTTTTTAGAAAGCAGGGAATAATTTCAGTACACCCAAGAAACTTGTGCCTAACACAAATATACTTGGTATTTTTCAAAATGTAACTCAGTATGTGCTGATGAATGTTGAACTAGCTTTCTGGAAACAAACAAACCTGATTTTCAGTGTTTGCCTGTTTTTGTAATGTAAATACTTCTACTAAGGCTTATTTCAAGATACCGGTATGATGTCACTGAAAGCAGAATTGAAAAGAGATGCACAGCAGCAAGCCATTATATAGAATTGCCGCCATATAGATACAACAGATGTAAATAATCTCAAGTGCATAGATAACAGTAAAATGTAGTAAGATCATCTGGAAGTAATAGGTTTGGAGCACTTATATTTGTTTTGAATATAATTTGCTTAATTATAAGTTTATATAATTTATTTTTAAATAATAGCTCTGTTAAACAGTTGGCTTGCAGAATTCCTGAAAATATACCAGTTGGTATAAGCTGGCTCTAAGCATGCTCCCAGCTGACTTCTCAACTATCCAGGAAACTCAAGTCACCACTATGTTACTTTCCTGATTGTGAATAGTTAAGGATTGTTTTTTACATTCTGTGCTTATATTTATAACATCATGTGATTATAGTTTAATCATTGAATATAAAATTGAAGACAAGGACTATATGTGTCTTATTCACAATTGTACACCCAGTATCCAGCACTGTACTGTGTTCAACATGTATAGGTACTTAATAAAAAAAAGAATTCTTGGATGAATAAATGAATCAAAAAACAAAGTATAGTGGTATCTTGGATTCCTAAGCCCAGTAATACACAACACAAAGGTATCCAATATGATTAACAGTAACACTTACTACAACTATATATTAAAAATTCTTACTCACTATATATAAATCTGCTACTAATCAGAATCTGCAACTTAGGACAGCAGTCAAGAATTAAATGGAAGAAACAGAGAAGAGAGGGGATAAAGAAACAGGTGGCTCAATTTAAGTTATAATATAACTTAAGCTAATATAATTAAATATAAGAATTTTTTTTCTCATAGGAATGAGAAGGAGCAACAGTAAGACTTGGGAAAGTCAAGAAAGATACCAAGTTAAATAGTTGCTATATAAGGGAGAGATTATAGAATGTGAAGAAATTTCACAATCACTTAGTGCACATAGTCATTTGTATAATTAATTTTCGTGGAGTTGAGGAAAAATAGAGATCTCTTCAATTTAGGGTTTGTTTGAAGAAAGGTAGGGCTCTTAACCACCCCAAATGATGGTTTTATTCTGCTAGTTTTAGTGGCAATGTTTGAATCCATAGGATTAGTATCATGTGTTACTTATATTAGAAAAATTGCTTTTTAAAATACTTAAGAAAAGTTTGGTAGTTATGATTTAATTTTTTTGTCACTCTACTTTTCATATATTAGTTAATATGTGGCAAAATATAAGACTGCTTTTCTTCTTTTCTGACTTAGACATGCCTTCCCTCTCTTGTCAAGACATTTACTAAGGTACAAAATTATTTATTAAAGTGAAATACCAGGTAGTGGGAGTGAGGTAGTGCTGAGACCTATCATCACCAAAATATATTTCATTAAATTAAAAAACCTACTAGTATTTTTATTTTATTTATGTATTAAAGATTTTATTTTCAAGTAAACTCTAAACCCAATGTGGGTTTCAGCCTCATAACTCTGAGATGAAGAATCATATCCTCTACTGACTGAGCCAGCCAGGGGCCCCAGAACACCTACTAGTATTTTAGATAACAACTATCATTTATTGAGCACTATTATACTGTCTTTATGGTCATGGTCTAATTTACGCTGTGTGTTGAGTATTATTATTATTTCCGTTTCACAAGATGAAGAAACTAAAGGATATATAGAGTATTTAAGTAACTTACCCTAGGTCAAATTACTAAACTTCCATACTAAAGGAAGAGCTGGGGTTTGACCCCTAGTTCTTGATAACTGTTACCCCTTTTTAGTAATAAAGATAAAATTGTTAAAACAAGCATGTAAGCAATATTGTGTTTTATATGAAAAGAAGTTCCAGAAAAAGTAAATAATACATAAGTGTTTTCATTTGATTTTTCAAATAATTTTTTAGAATTTAGAATTCAAATAATTTTTAGAAAATTGCTCTATTCACCAGTGTGGCTTAGGGCAGACATATATATCCCAGTTGTCATAAATACCAAATATTTTGTAGGGGGACATTTAAAAAACCTCACAATCAGGCACCTGGGTGGCTCAGTCGGTTAAGCAGCTGCCTTCAGCTCAGGTCATTATCCCAGGGCCCTGGGATGGAGTCCTGCGTCGGGCTCCCTGCTCAATGGAGAGCCTTCATCTCCCTCTCCCTCTGCCTGCCATTCTGCCTTCTTGTGCTCTCTACCTCTCTGTCACATAAATAAATAAAATCTTAAAAAAGAAAACAACTTCACAATCACTATTATCAAAGACTGAAAGTTCATTCTAATGACTACATAAATGAAACATGCTATGATATCTTTTCTAAAGTACAAAGCACATATCTTTATCATACCTGTGAACACCAGGCTTACTAATTATTTGTAGTTTATTCATTGTTTTGCTTTGTGCATGCATTTACTTATTGAAATGCATTTACTTACTGGCATTAGCCAGTATTAATTTCCCATCAGTGTGCCCACTTACTGCAGCCTTCCCCTTCCCACACTTTCTGGATCTGAATATGAGGTTTAATCTGATTTAAAGAATTGGTTTCATGAAAATAATTGAGAGGAATTCAGAATATATAAGAGTAATAAAACATTTTAAACTGTGAAATTTTGATGACTTGGGGTGGGTTTTCAGTTTGTACATGTTCTCTCCCTCTTGCCTATCTTTGAATTATATTACACTATAGAAACCAAAGGATTTATTTGTTCATTTATTTATCCATTCAATAAGCATGGTCTTAACTTACATTTATACAGTATTTTAGTTTACAGAATGCTTCACAGAAATCTTCATTTGGACCAACAGTAACATTGGGAGACCTGCAGGAAAAATGCTCATATTCATTATTGTTATTATAGTTTCTGTTTGTTCAGGATCTACTATATAACAGGCAGTTAGCTAGGTACTTTAGGTGAGTCGTCATTATCTTCATTTTACAAATAAGGAAACTGATTCTTAGGAGATTAAGCTTATTAAGATCATATAGCCGACAGGTGGTGCAACCAGATCGCTAATCCTGATCTGGCTAGCCAAAAATGTGTCCTTTCTTCCCAGAGCCATACCATTACTGTTTATCAGATGAGAAACATAAGATGACTTGCCCAAATCACAGAGCTAATAAATGACAGAATATGTACTTAGCATTCCTCAATTCACATATTGTGATACCTAGAATAAACATTTGTTGAATATTTACTATTGAATACTTATTACTTACCCAGAGTTTGATTTCTAGTCAGGGATACAGACATGTAAGTGAATGATTTCAGAACAGTGTGCCTAGTACTATAATAGAAATATATACAGTTATGGTGAAACTGATAATACTTTTTAAAGTGAATACTTAACTATTTATTAAAGAGTATTTGGTTTTTTAAAAAGTTAATAAATATCCATTTTATTTATCTTTTAGTACGAAGAACTGGAATACGCCACTTATATTTGATCTTAAAGAAGGAACTGTTAGTTTAATTCTGCAGGCAGAAAGGTATTTATTTATCATGTTTGACTCTTGAATATGGGGTTAAAATATTTCAGATTGCAGTAAAGTACTCTCTAAAGCATGCACTTACAGAATGGTATATTAGTCATTTGGGATCAATCTGTTTCTATTTATTTTAATGGAAAAAAGTAAGAATAAGCTATTAGGTCAGTGGTTCTGAAACTTGTTGGTCTCAGAATTTCTCTACCTTTTTTTTTTTTTTTTTAAAGTGTAGACTCAGTGTGGAGCTTGAACTCATGAGCCTTAGATCAAGACCTGAGCTGAGATCCAGAGTCGGATGTTTAACCGACTGAGCCACCCAGGCACCCCTCTCTACACTCTTAAAAAACGTTCTTGGAGGTTATATATTATAGGTTATGTGTCTCATCATTTACTATACTAAAATTTTAAATTGAGAAATATAAAAGGAATTAATTTATTAAGAATGATGAGACTAAATTTATTACAAGTAAATATCAAAGTAGTGATGTGAGAGAATGAGAGGGAAACGGGTGAGTTGGGGCGCTTGGGTGGCTCAGTTGGTTAAACTTCCCTCTTCAGCTCACGTCATGATCTCAGGGTCCTGGGATCAAGCCCCAAGTTGAGCTCTGCACTCAGTGGGGAGTCTGCTTTTCCCTCTCCTTCTGTCGCTTTCCCCTCTTATGTCCCCTTCTCTCTCTTTCTCAAATAAATAAATAAAATCTTTAAAAAAATAAAGAAAGAAAGAAATGGGGGAATTACTATAAGGTCGTTTTGACCTCAGGACCCTTATTTTTTATAATGTTCAGTTCTTACTTTTGGTTTTAAATATTTGAAACACATTGATTTTATGAGCCACTACATGACTGTGATCTGAAGTTTGAAAAATAATATTCTTTTTTTTTTAATTTTCAGCATAACAGTATTCATTGTTTTTGCACCACACCCAGTGCTCCATGCAATATGTGCCCTCCTTAATACCCACCACCTGGCTCCCCTAACCTCTCACCCTCCGCCCCTTCAAAACCCCCCAGGTTGTTTTTCAGAGTCCATAGTCTCTCATGGTTCACCTCCCCTTCCAATTTCCCTCAACTCCCTTCTCTCCATCTCCCCATGTCCTCCATGTTATTTGTTATGCTCCATAAATAAGTGAAACCATATGATAATTGACTCTCTCTGCTTGATTTATTTCACTCAGCATAATCTCTTCCAGTCCCGTCCATGTTGCTACAAAAGTTAGGTATTCATCCTTTCTGATGGAGGCATAATACTCCATAGTGTATATGGACCACATCTTCCTTATCCATTCGTCCGTTGAAGGGCATCTTGGTTCTTTCCACAGTTTGGCGACTGTGTCCATTACTGCTATAAACATTTGGGTACAGATGGCCCTTCTTTTCACCACATCTGTATCTTTGGGGTAAATACCCAGTAGTGCAATTGCAGGGTCATAGGGAAGCTCTATTTTTAATTTCTTGAGGAATCAAGAATCAAGAATCATTGTTCTCCAAAGTGGCTGCACCAACTTGCATTCCCACCAACAGTGTAAGAGGGTTCCCCTTTCTCCACATCCTGAAAAATAATATTCTTTACCCACACCTTTGGTGTATGCAGGACCATGAAACTCAAGGCCAACAAACTGGAGTAAATTGGGAATAGCTATTCCTCAAGAACCCACACTTTTCCATGAAAACTATCATCAATCAGTCTATCAAGTTCAGTGATATCCAATTGAATCAAAGGTCAGTCTTAGGAAGCTACAACCCAACAAAACCAGAAATAAAGTTTGAAAATAGAATCGGCAATTGCCTAAAATAGCTACCCATGAAATCTTTGCGCTAAAACCATATATTTTATTCCTCATTCCTTTTCTCACACCTAAGCAATCTCTTAATAGTGTTGTTACCAGGTTTTCTAACCCCCAGCTTTTATAAATAGCAAACCAGAAGAGGAATGCTGGTGGGCTGTGAGAGGCTAATACAAGGATAAGAAGAAAAGTGACTGCCTGGTAGGGCAGCATAGAGAAAACAAAAAGCACAGAACTGTATCACTGAATAGCTTAATTATTCTGATGCACCAAGAGATTCTCATGAGTACCAAAGCTGTCAGTTAAAATAGTTACTGAAGAAGATTATCATCCCATTGATGACCTTGAGTGGTTGAAAAATTGTGTCAAATTTTGTCTCATCTGTTTAGTGAAATTGAAATATATTATCTTGTAATATCATACATTTTTAATACAAAAAGACATCTTTTCCACTTATAAGGTGTCAGCTATCTAAAAAACCATATTTTGAAATTCTTTTCACTTGAACAGTGCCAAATAAATTTTACTTATACATTACTTATTAGTGTATTAAATATGCTCTTAGTAAAGGCATATGTTAATGACATAACTGATTAGGCAATTAAAGAATAATTTACTTACTGCCTAATGTTTGTCCTATTTATACATTTAGAAATGTTTGCCCTTTGAAACACAGTGTCACTCACAAGAAGGTTAAAAGCTTACACAGGTCTTGTTCAGGAGAGAAAAAGGTTTTAGTATTGAAACAAAGAAAAAATAGATACTAATATGATGTGTCACTTTGTCAACATTAGCAAATATTGTTTTTATACATTAATGTGTAAGGGCCAAACCCTTCAATTAAACTACATACCAATACTCAAGTATTAGTTTAATTAAAATGTATATATTCATTTCCATGGCAAGAAAGAACACTTAGCAATTCCTAAATCAAGAAATAGTTCTGAATCAAGGGTATTACAGTTTTGAACATAAGATTTTAAAAAGTAATACTGCGTTCAGCATCGAGGAATCAGGCACTCCAGTATGGCAGTAATATGAGTGTAAATTATTAAACCTTTTAAAGGGCAGTTTAAAAATACATATTAAAATTTTATAAGTATATGCCCTTTGAGTCAATTATTATATTTCTAGAAGTTATACTAAGGAAATAGGTAGACATACAGAGATATGTATATACATTCTTTAAAACGTGTGTATAGACATTCTTTAAAACAATGTTTATAGACATTCTTTAAAACAATGAATAATTTGAAACAAATGTCCATCAGGAATGAGTTAATAAAATAAAATTATAATATATCTATACTTTGTCCTAAATTATCTCTATAGAGAGAGGATTGCTAGAGATCTTTTGCTTTTGCTTTATTGTTTGAATTGTTTTTTGCAATGCCATAAATTTTCAAAGGAAAAAAAATTAGATTTTTCCAAAGAATAAACTTTTCTCCAGTAGAAAAATGAAAATATAGTAAGCTTCTATTTGAGAATGTATTTTTATTCTTTTTTTTTTTTTAGACATTTTCTTCTTGTAGATGGTGGTGGTATCTATTTATATTCTTATGAAGGCCGCTTCATCTCTTCTCCAAAATTTCCTGGAATGAGAACAGATATTCTGAATGCACAGACTGTATCTCTGAGTAATGATACCATTGCAATAAAAGACAAAGCTGATGAAAAAAGTAAGTGCATTTTTATAATTTTCCATAAAATGTGTTAACTGTAAAATTTCCTCAAATTAGCTTTTTCTCATCAACTAATATGTTAACTTTATATGAATTATGAGCTTCCTAATTTGCCCTAAGTGTGAATTAATTAAAGAATTGGAGTCATATTATACCCAATTGATTGATAGACATTGTGATGACATCAAAGCTTATTGGTAAGGAATAAATCTTTATATATTTAGTAGCTGTTTGTAGAGAGATTGAGTTCAAATTTGTGAGTCCTAAAAATGTTTGTTAATTTTTTAAATTTAGTGATTTTTTTAAAATGTTCCCTTTTTCTTCATTAGGTATATAGTAAACACTGTGCTTCATTTTACTTGTGTATTTTACTTATATATACTTATATTTTTAGAAATATTTTTATATTTATTTTAAATGACTGAATTAGAAGACAGTTATAAATAATTTAAAATTTTCATATAAAAATAAAGACTACAGGGGCGCCTGGGTGGCTCAGTGGGTTAAAGCCTCTGCTTCTGGCTCGGGTCATGATCTCAGGGTCCTGGGATCGAGCCCCTGCATCAGGCTCTCTGCTCAGCAGGGAGCCTGCTTCCCTTCCTCTCTCTCTCTGCCTGCCTCTCTGCTTACTTGTGATCTCTGTTAAATAAATAAAATCTTAAAAAAAAATAAAAAAAAATAAAGACTACATATTTGTAAATTGATATAAGTATGTAAGGTGTTTTGGAATTCCATCATACAGAGACACCATTTTATTGGGGGCATTGCTATATCACAGAAACAATCATACAATACTGAGTACTTGCCACATACCAAGTATTTTCCTAGAAGTTGAGGATACAACAGTGAATAAGACACACAAATAAACATACAAATATATAATAGGTTGTCAGCTAATGATATGTGTTGTGGAGAAAATGCAGGATGAGGGAATAGAGTATGCTGGAGGTGGGACAGGACAGGGGAATGACTATAGGACAAGTAAGTGCAAGGGTTCTGAGATGGGAATAACTGGCATGTAAAAGGAACTGTCAGAAATCCATGAGGCTAGGTCAAGGTAGAGTGTGGGAGGAGAGGACAGAGAGAAATAAGCAGAAGTCAGATCATGTAAAAATTTGGCCGTGGTAAGGATGTTGGCATGAGAGAGAGAGAAAGAGGAGGAAAGCATAGTATCCTACATTTTTATCCTGGATGAATAAGATGGAAGATGGGGAAGGAGGAAGGTGAGAGGAAGTCCACATACGGAATTCTATTTTGGTCACGGTAAGTTTAAATGCTTCTTGCACATTCAAGCAGGAATGGAGAGTAAACAATAGGATAGACAAGGCCAGGGCTCAGGAGAGAGTTGGGGACTAGAAATATAAATTGGGAGTCACCGGTATACAGATGCTGCCATGGCACTGAATGAAATCGCCTAGGAAATGAATATAGGCAGAGAAAAGGACCAAAGCCTGAGCTCATCAGTATTTAGAGATGGGTGAGAGGAAGTAGAGCCAATGAGATCAAAGAGAGAGTGAATTATCCCTAAATCTTAGTGGAAAAATATTAAATAATTTTTTTTTAAGATTTTATTTGACAGAGATCACAAGTAGGCAGAGAGGCAGACAGAGAGAGAGGAAGGAAGCAGGCTCCCTGCTGAGCAGAGAGCCCGATTCAGGGCTCGATCCCAGGACCCTGGGATCATGACCTGAGCCGGAGGCAGAGGCTTTAACCCACTGAGCCACCCAGGTGCCCCTTAAATAATTATTTTTCCCTATTGATACATATTGCTAAACATTTGTTTGTCACTGTGATATGTGTTATTAAAAGAAAAAAAAAAAACTGACCTGAAGGTTAATTTTGTTAGTCCATGCTATGAAAGACCTAATTCAGGAGCTACTGTCCCACTTTTTAATTTTCAGGTAACATCATGTCTCATGCTGGTAGAAATATAATCCTCCTAAATAGAGCTTTTATCTCTTCATGCCTTAGACCTTCTCTGACAGAGGACATTTGGTAATTGCTTTGTTTTCTGAAAGACTTCCTTTCTGGCTAAAAAAGAGAATCAAATAAGATACTATCTGGTTAGCAGACACATTTAAGATGGCTAAGTAATTGTTGATAATAATATTTTGGAAGTCAGAGGTTTGTCTTCAGTAAACTTAAATTTAAAAATCCTAGAGATCATTATGAGTTAGTTGTCTTTACTTCTCTTGTTCAGCACCACAGATTTCAGATAGAAGCTATAATAAAGTGTATGTTTCCTACTAAGTATACCTTATTCTGAATTTTTCTATATGCAATTCAATCTGAAACATTATTTTTTAATTCTTTGATAATTCATAGAATTTTAGAGCTAGAAAGAATTATCAACATTTTCAGAAAGATGGGTTTATCTGCCAATAAATTATGTTTTACTTAAATTTTGATTGTTGAACAAGATGATCATACAATTCTGTTTTTCTGTAAACAAAATAAAAAAGACCTGAATAAAATTATTGTTGTCAATATATTCCTTTTAAAAGAAACTAGTATTCATTGATGGCTAACTAGAGGTATATGCTAACAGTAGAAAACAAATTGAAGTACATAGAATCATTAACCTATGAAATGTTCCTTCAAAGGGAGGGACCATTCCATGTGAAACCAGTGGTTCCTTCCTAATTTGGGAGCTCCTTTATAAGTAGGGTTCTTGCACTGAGTACAGTATTTTACCACACTGGGTGACCAATTAAGTATAGAGGTACTAGTGCTTTTGGCTTCCTTCTTAAACACTTGCACAGATATGCTATGATATTAGTGCGGGTGGCTATTTGAAACAAATATCTGGGTATGGGGAGAGAAGTTAGAGAGCAGTTTCTTATGTTTAGAAGCAGCTGTTTCGGCTGGCAGTTCCTTGGTTGTTCTTTCTATCTGTTTTTGCTACATACTAACACTAAAATACAGATCCAAGCCTCCCATAGTTCATGGCCACTTAGAGTTATAGAAAGAAGTAGACAAATCTATCCCTATACCTCCGTCTCTTTATAATATATGCAATCAGCAAAAGGATGGAATGCTTTTATCTTTAAAAAAGTTTCTGGTTTAGGGGCTCCTGTGGCTCAGTTGCTTAAGCGTCTGATTCTTGATTTCAGCTCAGGTAATGATCTCAGGGTTGTCAGATTGAGCCCTGCCTCAAGCTCCGTGCTCAGCACAAAGTCAGCTTGAGATTCTCTCTCACTCCCTCTGCCACCTCCACACTCAGCGTGCTCTCTCTCTAAAATAAGTAATGTTAGCCAGGGTTTTTTTCCTATGTGGCCTTTATTATGTTGAATTATTTTCCTTCTAAACTTAACTTCATTGAGAGCTTATTATGAATGGATGTTGTAGTTTGTCAAATGCTTTTTCTGCATCTATTGAAATGATCATAGGGTTTTTATTCTCTCTCTTGTTAATGTGGTTTCCATCGATTGATTTGCAAATATTGAGCCACCCTGACATCCCTGGAATACATCCCACTTGATTGTGGTGAATAATTTTTTTAATGTATTGTTGGATTCAGTTTGCCAATATTTTGTTGAGGAATTTTTCATTTATGCTCATCAGAGATATTGGCCTGTACTCTTTTTTTGGTAGTGTCTTTGTTTTGGGTATCAAGATAATGCTGAACTCATAGAGTCAATTTGGAATCTTTCCTTCCTCTTCTATTTTTTATTAATTGTTCGAGAAGAATAGGTATTAACAACCTTTAAATGTTTGGTAGAATTTACCTGTGAAGCCATCTGGTCCTGGACTTTTGGTTTGGGGGAGTTTTTGATTGCTGATTCAAGTTCATGACTATTAATCAGTTTATTCAAGTTTTCTCTTTCTTCCAGCTTTAGTTTTGGGAGGTTATATGTTTCTAGGAATTGATCCTTTCTTCTAGGTTGTCCAATCTTTGACATATAATTTTTCATAATATTCTCTAATAATCTTTGTATTTCTGTAGTGTCACTTATTATTTCTCTTTCATTTCTGATTTATTTCAATCTTCTCTCTCTTTCTTTCTTTCTTTCTTTTTTTTTTTTATGAGTCTGGCTAAAGGTTTATCAATTTTGTTGATCTTTTCAAAGAACCAATTCCTGGTTTCATTGGTCTGTTCTATTGTTTTTTTTTGTTTTTCTTTTTTTTTTTTAGACTCTATTTCATATATTTATTCTCTAATCTTTATTATTTCTTTCCTTCTACAGGCTTTGGGCTTTGCTCATTTATTTTTTTCCTAGCCCCTTTCCATGTCACGTTAGGTTGTTTGAGATTTTTCTTGCTTCTTGAGGTAGGCCTATACTGTTATAATCTTACTCCTTAGGACAGTTTTTGTTGCATCCCAAAGATTTTGACCATTGTATTTTCATTTGTCTCTATGTATTATTTTATTTTCTCTTTGACTTCTTGGTTGACTCATTCATTATTTAGTCACATGCTATTTAACCTCCATTTCTTTGTGTTCTTTCCAGATTTTTTTCTTCTGATTAATTTCTAGTTTTATATCATTGTCATTGGAAAAGATGCATGATATGATTTCAGTCCTGTTTAATTTGTTGAGACTTGTTTTGTGGCTTAACATATGATCTCTTCTGGAGACTGTTCCATGAGCACTTGAAAAGAATGTGTATTCTGCTGTTTTTTGGATGGAATCTTCTGAATATATCTGTTATATTCATCAGGTTCAATATGTTGTTCAAAGCTACTGTTATCTTGTTGATTTTCTGTCTGGATGATCTATCCATTAATGTAAGTGGGGTGTTAAAGTCCCCCACTATTATTGTATTACTATCAATTTTTTCCTTTGTATCTATTAATAGCTGCTTTATGTATTTGGGTACTCCCAGGTTAGGTGCATAAATATTTACAATTTTTTAAAATATTTACAATTGTTATATCTTCTTGTTGGATTGTTTCCTTTATCATTATGTAATAATGTAGCATATGTAGTAATGTATGTAGTAATGTCTCTTTGTCTCTTGTTACAGTCTTTTTTTAAAAAGTCTATTTTGTTTGATATAAGTGTTGCTACCCCAGCTTTCTTTTCACTTCCTTCTTTTTTTCCATCTCTTCACTTTCAATGTGCATGTGTCCTTAGGTCTGAAGTGAGTGTCTTGT
Source organism: Mellivora capensis (assembly GCA_004024625.1). NCBI lineage: Eukaryota > Metazoa > Chordata > Mammalia > Carnivora > Mustelidae > Mellivora > Mellivora capensis. The sequence goes on from PISX010031011.1 coordinate 16,270, forward strand.
TGGCTTCGCCTTTCTATTTATTTCATTTTTTTAATTTTTAAAGGTTTATTAATTTTTTTTAAGGGGGAGAGAGAGCACAAGTTGGAGGGGCAGAGGGAGAAGGAGAGAGAATCCCAAGCAGACCCTACACTGAGTGCAGAGACCAAAGCAGGGCTCAATCTCATGAACCATGAGAGCAGGACCTGTGCCAAAACTAAGAGTCAGACGCTTAACCACCTGCACCACCCAGGTGCTCCTTGGCTTCACCTTTTTAGGTATCTGGTATACTTGAGCTAAGAAATAATATCAGTTTTAAAATTTTTATTTGTTTCTTCGAAACTAAATATAACACTGTATGCTAACTATACTTGAAAAACAAATAATATCAGCTTTTGCTTGGAGACTCTTTTGAAGCATTAATGAAATATTTGTTTTCCTCCATTGCATACCCATTTAGTCATTCTTTTATTCTCAGATACTATTTCTCCTTCTCTCCATTTGTAAAGAACTAGCAGGCTGTCTCTACTACTGGACAGGATAGCTGCATTCACATTTAACCTCATATTTACCAGCTGGAGTGGAAGCACAACCCATTCCATCAGGTCCTTAGAAATTCTGACCTCAGGGGCACCTGGGTGGCTCAGTGGGTTGGGTCTCTGCCTTTGGCTCGGGTCGTGATCTCGGGGTCCTGGGATCGAGCCCCACATCAGGCTCTCTGCTCAGCAGGGAGCCTGCTTCCTCCTCTCTCTGCCTGCCTCTCTGCCTACTTGTGATCTCTCTCTGTCAAATAAATAAATAAAAATATATATATAAAAAAAAGAAATTCTGACCTCAAAGTTGAAAGTATAGATAGTTTCTTGCCTAGGAATCATCTCTGCTTCTGATAATTTTAGTTGTAACCTTGGTCCTGAGACCATTTTACCTAGTAAAAAGGAGAAATTTGAGGTGATATGGGAAAGAAAGGAAAAAGTATAGACATCATACCAGCATTCTCCTTTTGTGGGAATAACTGCAGTCATGCTAGCATCTTCCTCACCCCCTATTCCTTATTTCCACTGAAACTTCAGAGGAATTTATCTAGTGTGAACACACCCTTTGCTCCCTTCATGTTGAGTGGCAGTACCCACTCATGAAGTCTTGTAAGCTAGTTCTTCATGCCTATATTACCTTTCTCCCCATTTTAAATAACTATTGTTTTCATTGCCCATTCTAATTCTTTACCAGAGTATTACTCTCAAAAAGGATCTCTCTGCCCATTGTTGGGCATGATGGGCTGTAGAGTATGTCCCTAGGTCTGAAGAAATGTGACTCAGTGGTCCGAATCAGTGCAATACCTTCTACTCTGGTTCTTCCATAGTACTCTGAACCTTTGCCTCTACCACCAGGTAAGCAAAGCTCAGCCCAGAGTCAGTGTCCATTTCTGTCAGGACCCACTTGTAGCCCCCAGTGCTCCAGGCATCAGTCGGACTTGCCGCTGAGCACAACGACTCCCCGTAGAGCATCTTCCCCATAGCTACCTGAGTCCCTAAATCTCTCTCGTTGGCAGACAGAACAGTTCCTGTTGGCATTTTGTGCCTCCACAGATGCAAAAGGAATACGTCTAGAGTCAACCCCTCTCTGCATTGTTTCAGTCCACTCACTCATTAACCCAGTGGCTACCTCAAGTGAGCACACCTGGGTGTCTGCTCACCATTTGTAAACATCTTCTGATGCTGGAAA
>PISX010031012.1:0-17963 GCA_004024625.1 Mellivora capensis
AGCAGAGAGCCCAATGCGGGGCTCGATCCCAGGACCCTGGGATCACGACCTGAGCTGAAGGCAGAGGCTTTAACCCACTGAGCCACCCAGACGCCCCTCCCTATTTATTTATAAGATTTTACTTGAGAGAAAAGTAGAAGACGAGCAAGGAGAGGAGGAGCAGAGGGAGGGGGAGAAACAGGTACCACTGAGCAGGAACCCTGGCATGGGCTCGATCCCAGAACCCTGAGATCATGAACTGAGCCGAAGGCAGTTGCTTAACCGACTGAGCCACCTGGGCATCCCAGGAAAAGGTCAGAATTTAAAGCACGGGCCCCTGACAGGCAGCCAGATGTGGCCTGTAGACTGATTTGGCTTGTGTACTATTTTAAATTTTCAAAATCAATTATTTCGCTTTTAAATTGGATTTGTATATAAAAATACAGAATTCTAGCTTTTCTCAGAAAAGACAAGGAGGCTGACTGGCGACACTGGGCCCGCATCCCCGCGTGGTAGTAGCTGCAAGGAAGGGCGTGGTGGTGCCCTCTTTAGACGGGACAGGCTCGACCACTGCTGCAGTCCGCCCTTCTCCGCACCCCCAGCTGCTGCTCTGCTGCGTTTGTGTCCGCAGCCCTTTACCTCTGGTGGACACTCGCCTTGCTCTTTGGAGGTTCCCATAATTAATCTAGCGCCCCCCCCCCACCCCCGTTTCTAGATACTTCCGTTGTGTTTTTTTTTAATACCTAGAACAAGTACTGGTTCATTTTTGTTCCCCCAGTTACTCACTCTTACAGTAAACATCGTACTTCTGGGGACGCCTGGGTGGCTCAGTTGGTTAAGCGGCTGCCTTCGGCTCAGGTCATGATCCCGGCGTCCTGGGATCGAGTCCCACATCGGGCTCCTTGCTCGGCAGGGAGCCTGCTTCTCCCTCTGCCTCTGCCTGCCACTCTGTCTGCCTGTGCTCACTCTCTCTCTCTCCCTCTCTCTCTGACAAATAAATAAATTAAAACAAAAAAAAACCAAACAAAAAACATCGTACTTCTGTATTTGTGCACACGTGCAGGTGTTTTCAAGAAGGATTTCTAGAAGCGTCTGCTCTTCTTTTCCCTCCCCTCGGCCCTGGGGAAAGACTTGGGGCTGCCTTCGGTGTGTTTTGTTTTTTTTTTTCTTCCTGCCTTTGGTTTTTCTGTGGCTTTTCCCTCAAAGACGTCCTCCCTAACTGTGTCTCTGCTCCCCAGGGTGGCTGAGGTTCTGGAGGGCAAAGGAGCTGGGAAGAAAGGCCGCTTCCAGGGCAAGGCCACCAGGATGAGCCGGCGGGGAGAGGTGCAGGCCCTCCTCCAGGACTATATCAGCACTCAGAGCGCGGAGGAGTGAGGACTTGGTACCTGGGGCTCCTGCCACTGAGAATGGGCCTCCTGTGACTACAGAAAGAGTCTCTTGGACAATAAAATAGTTTGACTTGAAATGGTCGTGGTACCCCATGCATATGACTGATGTATGCAGTATTCTGTGCGGTGTGTACACAGTGAGTATCTGTAAATAAGCAGCTTTGTCATTGGGCCCCAGTGACATATTGGGTTATGGTTAGGCATAACCTCCAGCAGGGAGCATTAGGGGGATGAGGGGTACTGATTTCTCTAAAGCAGCTGCAACCTTTCTTCCTGTGGAAACATAACCGCCCAAGGGGAGGGCCAGCCAGTCTGGAGACCGAGGGCGTCAATTCATTCAGATCTCCTTGTTTTGTTGTCCGTATTTTCCTACTCCTGCGCTTGAGAACTAAAAATCATCAGTGACTTTGCAAATAGGTCAAGAGGCCCTAGAAATACAGGAAAAGGAGGCTCCATGCCTGCTACTGTGGCGGAGAAGGGATGGAGAGAGGTGTGGAAGACCAACCCAAAGAGAGCTGGTGTCAGACCAATGAGCCTTTTAGCGTGATTGTGAGAGCTCAAGAGCGACCTGTAATGATCAGAGGGAGACAAAGTAGTTCTAGACTTGTGTGCATCTAACAACAGCCTCAGAATACATGAAGCAGAAATTGACCCCTAAAAGGAGGAGCATGAATTCACACTCGGTGGAAGGTTTAAACCGATCTTTGAGTAACTGATGGGACAAGAGGAAGCATGACCTCGAGGTTAAGAGTATAGAAGTTGGGGTTTCATAGACCTGAGTGGAAATCCTGGCTCTGTGCACCCATGGGTGGTAAAACTAGAAAAGAAAGCAAAGAGGTGATTTCATTTTAAAAGGACGGCATTTATCTCTGGGGGAAGGGAGTGAAGCAGGATGGAGAAGGCACCCAAGACGGGTGGGAGGGGAATTTCTGGGGTGCCGGCAGTGTTCTGTGTCCTTGAACTTGGTGGAAGTGACATAGCTGTTGGCTTTTTAGTTACTCATTATACTGTTTTATTCCACAACGTTCTCTTTCACCATCTAGGAATACAACAACAACAAAAAATCTGGGTTCTGTCACTTGTTTGCCTTGGGAATGTGTTTTTGTTTTTTCAGGCTTCAGTTTGGTCCCCAGCAAAGTGGCCATCATGGCAGCACTTAAATGCTCTGGGGTGTGGTGGAGTAACACATTCAGCTGTAAGTGGGGGAGCCACTTTGTTCCCTGAGATGACCTGAGAATACTTAATTTTTGATTGATTGCCTAGATGTTTTGTTCCTCTTTACCTGCAAACTGAGTGTTGATTGTAAGTACACTGGGCCCCTGGGTTGATACAGCTCTGGTGGGGTATCATTTTCCCTCAGGTCAAGGCCCCCTGAGGAGAGCTGACGGGGTCCACTCGGTCTTCTCCCAAAGAGAATGAAGCTGAGATGGCTCTCTGGTAAGCTCAAAAGTCACAAGGCAGAATACTTGTCAGGATGGGAGTCTGGTCTGAGGACTTCAGCCAGAGTTAGGAGGCGGGTTAGAGCCCAGCTGCACAGGGGTGGAGGTGGGGCAGAAGGATGGGGAATTTGAGTTTCTGAGGCAAAATTTAGGCATTGACACTGCATCAGTAGGTTGCCTTGGAGTATGGAAGGTATCCTCAAGATTTTTTTTTTTAAATTTTTTAAAGATTTTAAAGAGAGGTTTTTTTTTTTTTTTAAAGATTTTATTTATTTGTTAGAGCGAGTGAGCGAGAGAGCGAGCACAGGCAGACAGAGTGGCAGGCAGAGGCAGAGGGAGAAGCAGGCTCCCTGCCGAGCAAGGAGCCCGATGTGGGACTCGATCCCAGGACGCTGGGATCATGACCTGAGCCGAAGGCAGCCGCTTAACCAACTGAGCCACCCAGGCGTCCCTTAAAGAGAGTTTTTTTTTAAAAAGATTTTACTTTTAAGTAATCTCTATACACAATGTGGGGCTTGAACACACAACCCCAAGATCAAGAGTTGCGTGCTCTACCAACTGATCCAGCCAGGGCCCAAGAGATTTTTTTTTTTTTTTTAAGATTTTTTTTTTTAAAGATTTTATTTATTCATTTGACAGAGATCACAAGTAGGCAAGAGAGGCAGGCAGGGAGAGAGGGGGAAGCAGGCTCTCTGCGGAGCAGCTGAGCTGAGCAGAGCAGAGCAGAGCTGCTCTCTGCGGAGCAGAGAGCCCGATGTGGGGCTCGATCCCAGGACCCTGGGATCACGACCTGAGCCGAAAGCAGAGGCTTTAACCTACTGAGCCACCCAGGTGCCTCTTTTTTTTAAAAGATTTTATTTATTCATTTGACAGAGATCACAAGTAAACAGAGAAGCAGGGAGAGAGAGGAGGAAGCAGGCTCCCTGCTGAGCAGAGAGCCCGATGTGAGGCTCGATCCCAGGACCCTGGGATCATGACCTGAGCCAAAGGCAGAGGCTTTAACCCACTGAGCCACCCAGGCGCCCCCCCAAGAGATTTTTTAAATGTATTTTTAGTCTTCCTCCAACTCTGCCCCTGACTCACCCTATTTCCCTTGCCACAGACAACCACTGTTACCAATCTCTGATGTATCCTCTGGTGGTATTTTTTCACAGCTGTGCACAAATCATCTCTCTTTTGAAACATGGCAGCACAGTCCTTGGCAACTTGCTTTTCTCAGTTAAATGAGTGCCATGTTTTCAGAGAAAATTATGGTATAAAGGTCATGCAGGCAAAATAGATTCATTGGTGGGAGATGGGGATGTAATATTCACCTGACAGAAGATTCCTTACTTGGACCTTCAACAAAGACCCATTTGAATTCATTTTCGTGTGTGTGTGTGTGTGTGTGAGAGAGAGAGAGAGAGAGAGCACGCGTGTGCAAGCGAGAGAGGGAGCTCTCCTTGTCCTCTGTTTCTGCTTCGTCAGGGTGTAATGAAAGAGCAGTGGGCTAGAGGCCACCCTTGCTGGCCATTACTCAGGTGGGTTCCACTCACAAAGACCTGGAGTAACCATTTCATTTATGACCCAAACTCAGACACCTCTCAGGGCAAAAAGGGTGCCCCAGAACCACAGTCACAAACCAGGACAATCTCAGGAAAACCAAGGTGTCCGGTCTCCCTGCCGAGACTCTCCCTGAGCTCTAGCTTCTTGACTTGAAAATAGGGTCGTGAACACGGCATCCCAAGAAAGAAGGATTTTTCTGGAATAACTCAAATAGGAAAATACAGGGTCGGTTGTCTCTTGTGAGGTTCAGAAAACAAAGTAGAATGGGTTTATTCATTTATGAGAGTAACAAATGAGCACAAGCAGAATGACAGGTATTAGCACAAAATATGGTAGTTTTACCTACACACGGATCATATATTCAGGAACATTGCTGTAACCCACTTTTACGGCATAGAAATCATAAGAAGGGGCCCCTTTTCCTTAAGTCTTATGACTTAGGTGCCCGTTAGTTGCTGGAGACACACGTGTCGTGGCTCACACCCAGGTGAGGGGCTCCTGTGTGACTGGGCACGTGTAGGTACTGGGTCAGATGTTGGTACAGAAAACAAAAGACATCAGATGAGAGACGCGGAGACAGACTGAATTTGGGAGGGCACTGGGCCCACGGGTCCTGGAGCCCACCCAACCCTCTAGCCCTGAGTGGAAACCAGGGAGTCAGCCAAGCTATGCTGGAATGCCAGGTCTTTTCCTTAATAACTCAAACTCCTGGGCCTCCCTGGGAAAACAGATGGCCCCACGTACCCCGGTGTAAAACCCTCTTGCAGAAAGCTTCTGTGTCTCCCATTCCTTTCCTGAATTAGATCCAAACGGTGACTAAAATGTCAATGGAGGGCAACCAAGGCTATTCGGGAAAGAGTGATGGAGAGATTTCCTTCTTTTTCCAGAAAGGTCTGTACCTTCTGTGCAGACGACAGCCGGCAGAGGGCCAGGCTCTCAACAACTTGAAGGAAGGAGAGCCGGGCCGGTGTCCAGAGCAAAGAGGCTCCCGCAGGGACGGCCTTCTTTCTCTCTTGTCCTTTCATCAACTCCCTGCAGAAGTACCCTGCTGTCAAGGCGTGCTGGGAAGTAGCCCTCGCTGTCCTCAGACAACAACTTCAAAGCCAAGGTTTTCGGAAAAAACGGAGGAATCAACATTTTCTCCTGGGCCAAGTCCTTCCCTCTTCCTTTCATCGCATCGAAGCTTGTTTTGATTGTTGTTGATCTGTGCATATAAGAAGCAACCACAGAGGTCATTTGTCCATTTAGTCCACAGCCACTTGTCGAGGAGGTCATGTGTGCTGGCCACTGTTCTGAGAAGCGGGCCGCACCGGTAAATAACACGGCTGCGGTCCCCTTGCTGACGGCAGGGACAGCCACGGAGGAGAGAGACAGGAAAGAGACGAGCAAATAAATGTGAAATTATACACTCTGTCAAGTCACAGCGGAAAAGAACAGGGTGAAGTAAAAGAGGATAATGCAGGAGAGGGGATGGTGGGGGAGTTGTGGCAGTGACGGGGGTGGTCCCTTACCGCCCCGGCTTCCAGGCCAGCTCAAATAAGGCAGTGTGCTGAAGAGACAAACAAAACCAGTGTATTTTGACAACTCTGCTGGTTTCCCTTCCAAGCAGATGGCCATTGCTGAGCCCTTTATAGAAATTTTAGAGCTGTGAATTGTCCCCAAGCCCCAGACAGGGACCAGGGTCTTAAAGGTGCTGCTGGATTCATCGAAGAGCCATATGTATTTTGGGTGCCTTTTGTCTGACTATTACAAAGAGGTTAAAAAAAAAAGAGAGAGAGAGAGAGAAACCTGAAACTCATTTCGCTCTTCACCCAAATGAGCCTCTCCCACATGGATGGGCCATTTTTTTCTGGCCCTGAGAGGCCACCTTTCTCCCCATTAGCAGAAGGGAAACACTATTGCACCTAAGGAGAAAGAGGGTGACAAAGAGGAGGCAATTAGGTGGCTCAGTCAGTTAAGTGTCTGACTCTTGATTTTGGCTGGGGTCATGATCTCAGGGTTAAAAGATCAAGCCCTGCATCTGCTTGGTCCTGAGTGTGGGGCCTGCGTAAGATTCTCCTCCTGGATTCTCTCTCCCTCTGCTCTTCCCCCTCCCACATGCGCGCTCTCTCTTTCTCTTAAAAAAACAAAAAGAGGATAAGACATCATAGTTGAAGACCTCATGAACACAGGGAAGGCATGCTTGGTCAAAAAACTTCTGCTGATTGCAGTTCCAGGTATTGAAAATCAGATGTCAGGGACACCTGGGTGGCTCAGTTTTTAAGCATCTGCCTTCGGCTCAGGTCACGATCCCAGGGTCCTGTGATGGAGCCCTGCATCAGACTCCTTGCTCAGTGGGGAGCCTGCTTTTCCCTCTTCCTGCTGCTTCCCCTGCTTGTACTCTCTCTGTTAATCTCTCTGACAAATAAGTAAATAATAATCTTAAAAAAAGAAAGAAAGAAAAGCAGACGTCAGTGCCACCACACTTTTTATTTTATTATCGTTTGGCACTGTTTAATCATTGATTGCTATTAAACCAACACTTAACCTAGTTCTGCCAGACACTGTTTGAAGCACTTTACAAATATTGACTCACTCGATTCTCATAACTCCATGAGATAGAGCCTGTTGTCACCCCCATTTTACAGTGAGGATACCAAGGCACAGAGAGGTAAGGAGCTTGCCCGAGGTCACTCAGCAAGTAAATGTCAGGGCACATGTTTTTTTTTTTTTGTTTTTTTTTTTAAGATTTTATTTATTTATTTGTCAGAAACAGCTAGAAAGAGCGAGCACAGGCAGACAGAGTGGCAGGCAGAGGCAGAGGGAGAAGCAGGCTCCCTGCCGAGCAAGGAGCCCGATGTGGGACTCGATCCCAGGACACTGGGATCATGACCTGAGCCGAAGGCAGCTGCTTAACCAACTGAGCCACCCAGGCGTCCCAGGGCACATGTTTGAACCAGAAGCTTGGCTCCAGGGTCCTGGCCACTGAGCTGGGTGGCCTCTCTCTGTCTGCTCAGGTACCTTAAAAGATCATGCAGATGTATATACAACATGAATATCTTGTTTATAAACTAGTATCTTTTTCATGGTTAAATAAGTGATTTTAAGATGGGAGCATTTAAGGATCTCAAGGCTGTCTGGTGCCTTTGGCAAGGAAAAAGGATCAATTAAGCAATCTACAAATAGAAGTGAAAACCTTCCATTATAACATTGTCATGTAGCCTCTAATTTTACCTCTGTTAGGGCATGCACGTACATTATAATGCTGGAACTGAAAAGCTAGGAGTTTATTCTTTTGGGGGGGGGCAGAAGACAAGCTCCTAAATCCTTCCATTTACTTCTAAGCCCGATTCTCTGGGCTCAGTCTCTACAGACAGCATTAAATGTGCTTCATAAACGACACAAGAAAAAGCGCATTTTTCCTGTTTTGGAGCTTTGGTGAGGGTGAATTGGGGTTTTCCGCTCAGCTTGGAAAAGGCTGAGAAGCTGCCTTGCTGGAAAAATTCAGCTGCCGGGTTTTATTTTGCTTTGTCTTTGCTGTCTGTTACCAGCAAGATGAACTCATCCTGAGGTTTTGCATGGAAACTAATTTCGAGTTTTTTCTGCTCTTGTAATTCGCCTCTTGCCCAAGCCCAGAACCCGTTAGCTGCCTTGGTCCCAACACCCAGGTCCCGTCTTTTGCAATTCAACGGCAGGGGGCGCTGTGGGCCTGTGGTTGCTCAGACCTCTGCCAGGGGAAAAAAAGGAATAAAAGAGCCCCTGGTAGTTCAGCCAGCCTGCAAGGCTTCTAATCTTCTGTTGCCTTGTTGCTCTGAAGACCTTGTCGGTGGGTTGTAGGGTCATCAGCTATTTCCCAAAATGCAAGCAGGGAATTAAGAGAGGAGGTGTGGCCTTCTGGAAGGGACTTGTCCTTTGTGTTTTTGAGAATTTTAACCCTTCTCTGATTAAATAAATGCTTGATATTTTATGTATTTCCATCTACCAAGACCAGAGATTTTGAATAGTGCTGGGTCCTACCTTAATTCAGAAAACGGTATTCATTATTCCCATTTGCCAAGGCTCCCACTGAATTTCTTTGTGCTGATTCTATCAATGGATACAAGACAACAGAAGACTTTTTTCTTTTTTTCATTTCTTTTTAAGCTGAGGCTTGAATGTCACCTCCAGGTTGTCTCTCAATTTTTCCCCATTTTCCTGAAATTCTGCCTCATTTTTTCCCCCTCTCCTTGACTTCCTCCAGCCCTTTTACCTCTTGATTGTTGATGTAAAGTGTGGATGGGCCACGTTTCTGGCTATTTTTCGCTTATCCTTTGCTCTAGGCAAGTTTGCTTTATAAGAATCTAGATGTTCTCCAGGGATAAATCAGTGGGTGTTTTTTTTTTGTTGTTGTTTAGGATTTTATCTATTTATTTGAGAGAAAACACAAGTGGGAGAAGGGACAGAGGGAGAGGGAGAAGCAGACTGCCTCGTGCAGTGGAGAACCCGAGGTCATAACCTGAGCCCAAGCCAGGTGCTTAACCAACCGAGCCACCCAGGTTCCCCAGTGGGTGATTTGTTTTTATAAAATTCTTCACAGTAAGCTTTCATGACAAGACACACTCATGAGTTCATAATAAAACAGGATGGACACACATTGAATTTACTCACTACTTCCTCCAAGCATAGAGAACCTCTATTTCAGAAAGCTGTATGCTTTTTATGCAATTACACAGCCACTGGGAGGTCGAGGGAGATGGGGATACCCAGGGAGCTTGAACAACCCACAGAGGACGATGTGGTGGCAGAGCTCACTTCTATCACCTGGAATGTAAACTGGGAGGCATTCTAGACACAAACAAAAGAGAGACACTGTCTGAAGGACTCAGCAAGCTTACTACCTCCGCTCCCTTCCTGGAACAAACAAACAATATTTGATTTGATTGGGTGTGCTGGAGAAACCCTAGCAAAACAAGCGAAGAATTCAGGAAAGAGGAAAACATAGCATTGGAAGAAACTGAAACTGACCGAGAACTCCAGGTAAAGACATTTCAAGTGACAGCTGCATCATGAGATGGAGAACAGGGAAATCCTCTGAAAGCTGATTAGAAACTTCCAAATGTTTGAGAAAGAAAAAACTGAAATAAAGCAAGCTTTAACTCTGAAATGAACTTGAGAATCGACAAAGCAAAAGGAACAGCATTTTCTTCACCGGCAAGGCCATGCCTCTTTTAGTCGGGTAATTGATGGCGTGGGTGGCAGGGCAGCGGGATGGTGGATATTCTAATTCTGCATACAATCAGTTTGAATTTTTTTCTTTCTTTCTTTTTAAAGATATTTATTTATTTATTTGACAGAGAGAGAGAGAGAGAGAGAGACAGTGAGAGAGAGGGAGAACACAAGCAGGGGGAGGGGCAGAGGGACAGAGAGAAGGAGACTCCCGCTGAGCAGGAAGCCCGATGCAGGGCTCCATCCCAGGACCTCGGGATCATAACCTGAGCTGAAGGCAGGCGCTTACTGACTGAGCCACCCAGGCATCCCTTTCTTTTCTTTTTTTTTTTTTTTTTTTCTTTTCTTTTCCTTTCTTTCCCTTCCCTTCACTTTCCTTTCCTTTTCCCTTCCCTTCCCTTTCCTTTTCTTTCTTCCTCTCTTCCTTCCTTCCTTGTGTGTGTGTGAGAGAGAGAGTGGGGAGGGGCAGAGGGGGAGAGAGAAAAATCTCAAGCCAGTTCCACACACAGCAGAGAGCCCAAGGCACAGGTCGATCTCACAACCCTGAGATCATGTCCTGAGCCAAAACCAAGAGTCCAACTGGGCCACTCAGATACCCCAATCATTTTGGATGTATAATGTTTGCCAACCTCAATCATTTTCCCATGATGTGTTTTTGGTTTTTTTTTTGCTTTATTTCTTTTATCCTTTGGCTGTTTTTTTTTTTTTTAATTTATTTTATTAATAAATTAAAGGGAGAGAGAGAGCGTGAGCACAGGCAGACAGAGTGGCAGGCAGAGGCAGAGGGAGAAGCAGGCTCCCTGCCGAGCAAGGAGCCCAATGTGGGACTCGATCCCAGGATGCTGGGATCATGACCTGAGCCGAAGGCAGCCGCCCAACCAACTGAGCCACCCAGGTGTCCCCCTTTGGCTGTTTTTTAAAGGATACTTTTATAGGGTATTTTTAGCCAATGTGTTCAAATTATTTGCCAGTTGTTATGGTGTGAGCACTAACCAATTTCAACAGATCTTTACTGAGTGTCTACCATGTGCCAGGCACAATTCTAAGGGCTTGGAATACGTCAGCAAACAGGACAATTCCTCCCCTAGTATAGCCTATATTTTAGTGATGCAGACACGTAGCAACCCATAAATCTGATCAACATGGGAAAGCAAAAGAAAAGATAGAAGGGAAGGGAAAGAGATTGGAAACACAGAAGGTGATGGCAAAGAGGAATGTAGTAGGGTGGATTGGTGTTTTATATAGGCCATATATAAGGTGGTCATGGAGGTGCCTGGGTGGCTCAGTTGATTAAGCCTTCGGCTCTTGATCTGGACTCAGGCCATAATCTCAGGGTCCTGGCATTGAGCCCCAGTTTGGGCGCCTTGCTGAGTCTGCTGGGATTCTCCTCCTCTGCCTCTGGCCCTCTTCCCACCCCCAAATAAATGAATATTTTTAAAAGATTTTATTTAGGGATGCCTGGGTGGCTCAGTTGGTTAAGCCGCTGCCTTCGGCTCAGGTCATGATCCCAGGGTCCTGGGATCGAGTCCCACATGGGGCTCCTTGCTTGGCAGGAAGCCTGCTTCTCTCGCTGCCTCTGCCTGCCTCTGTCTGCTTGTGTGTACTCTCTCTCTCTCTGGCAAATAAAAAAAAAAAAAGATTTTATTTATTGATTTGTCAGAAAGAGAGAGCATAAGTGAACACAAGCGGGTGTTGGGGTACAGAGGCAGAGGGAGAAGCAGGTTCCCCACTGAGCAAGGAGGCCCACCTGGGGCTCCATCCCAGAACCCTGGGATCATGACCTGAGCAAAAGGCAGATGCTTAACCGACTGAGCCACCCAGGTGCCCCCCAAAATAGGTTTTTGATTATCCAGTGAGAGATGATAAGTCTTCTGATTTTTTTTTAAAGATTTTATTTATTTATTTGACAGATCACAAGTAGGCAGAGAGGCAGGCAGAGAGGGAGGGGGAAGCAGGCTCCCCACCGAGCAGAGCCAGACACGGGGCTCAATCCCAGGACCCTGAGATCATGACCCAAGCCGAAGGCATAGACTTTAACCCACTGAGCCACCCAGGAGCCTCATTTCTTTTTTAACATTTTAGAGAAACCCTAAGAAATCTCCGATGACACATTTGCCGGAGGCTCAGCAGCTCTCTCAGGTTCATGCGGATTCCTCTTTGTTACAGTCCACACATCTCATTGCAAAATGTTGGCAGGAGTTATTTCTAGGTGATGAGACTGGAGTGCTTTTCATTTTCATCTTTATGCTTTTCTGTGGTTTCCAGCACTTCTGAAAGGAAACGGTCTTCTTTATCATTTCTTTGTGGGATGCTTTTCAAATGAGAAACAGCAAGAATGACACTTTTATTTTTATTTTTTATTTTTTTAAAGATTTTATTTATTTATTTAACAGACAGAGATCACAGTAAACAAGAGAGGCAGGCAGAGAGAGAGAGGAGGAAGCAGGCTTCCTGCTGAGCAGAGAGCCTGATGCGGGACTCAATCCCAGGACCCTGAGATCATGACCTGAGCTGAAGGCAGCGGCTTAACCCACTGAGCCACCCAGGCGCCCAAGAATGACACTTTTAAAAAATTAAATGAAGGGACGCCTGGGTGGCTCAGTGGGTTAAGCAGCTGCCTTCGGCTCAGGTCATGATCCCGGCATCCTGGGATCGAGTCCCACATCGGGCTCCTTGCTCGACGGGGAGCCTGCTTCTCCCTCTGCCTCTGTCTGCCGCTCTGTCTGCCTGTGCTTGCTCTCTCTCTCCCTCCCTCTCTGATAAATAAATAAATAAAATCTTAAAAAAAAATTAAATGAAAATATCCCGTGAGAATCAATGTCAGCTTCCCAAAGGACAAGCTGGCAAAACAGTAACACCAAAACCCAAATATTCCCAGAGACTCCCAGTTAGGATTTGACTCCAGAAGGAGTAAAGCAAGATGTCCGACTCTCAGGAGGAGCAAAACAATGAGCATAAAGATGCCGGCTCTGGGTATGTGTGTGTGTGTGTGTGTGTGTGTGTGTGTGTTTGAGTTTCCTGCTGTTTGTGGAGGGGCGACAGGTTTGTCAACAGCAGCAAGGAGACCAACCCAACAGACTTCAGGGTCAACAAAGGGTTGGCATGATGGCGGCCGGCAAGGAGGAGGAGGAGGAATACAAAACCGAAGGAAATGTGATGGCATTATTGGTGAAGGAATAAAAAACTGGAAGCAGAAATATTGTAGAGAAGGTAAGTTAAAAAATGTTTATATTGGGGGAAAAAAAAAGAAGTAAATTCGATTGGTCTGAGCTCATGATCTCTAACAAAAATGTGTTTTTCTTTTCGGACCCTGACTGGACCCCATCCACAGCAGGACTTGGGGTAGCTGCTGCCCCCACCCCCCTAACCCTCCCCTATTGCCCCGACTTACCAGAGGATGATTCTGCAGCCTGGGGCAAGGCAACTTTAGAAGCGCCTAGGAAACAAGGATTTCAGACAGTTAGTTGGGGGAGAATAAGGAAGCCACTGACCAAACTGTCACAATTTTGACGTTAAAAAGGGAAAAGTAATTATGATGAACTAAAATAAGTTAAGCAGGGCCCCTGGGTGGCTCAGTCGGTTAAACGGCTGCCTTCGGCTCAGGTCATGATCCCTGGGTCTTGGGATGGAGCCCCACATCGGGCTCCCTACTCAATGGGGAGCCTGCTTTTCCCTCTCCTTCTGTCTGTCCAATCCCCCTGTTTGTGCACATTCTCTCTCTGTTAAATAAAAAAAAAAAAACTTTAAATGTTAATAAAAATTAAAAAATAAAAAATAAAATACAGGAAGTTAAGCATGTGAAGACCCTAAAACAAAAAAGATGATATATGATTTATGATAATAAATCATATTAATTTTTAATTGTTAATTTTTTAAAAAATATTTTATTTATTTATTCGAGATAGAGTGAGAGAGGGAGAGCACAAGCAGGGCTGAGGGGCAGAGAGAGAGGGAGAGAGATGAAGAATCACATCTCTCTAGAGCCACAGGTCATCATAACGAGATATGATAAGCTTTTATTAACACTTTTTAAAATTTAATTTAATTTTTTAATATTTACAATTATTTTAAATAATTGTAACAGACCCGGCCAATACTGCATATTTGAATGATGAGACAGTGGGATTTGGCGAGTTAAGCAAGATGAGTAGAAAACACTATTCTGGTGAGCAACACCAATTTCCAAGGGATGGGTTTTTAAGATCTTATTGTTGTATCTAGTTAAGTTTAAATGGAAAACGGAGGCTTCGGTTGCAAAGTGCGACCGGGTTCCATATGCCTGTCCTAAATCTGGCAGTTCGCAATACAGACACAGAACCTTGGCTTCTCAGAGATACTATTATGTTTCCTCTTGGTTCTGAAGATTACTGTAACTCTACAAAGATAGAGGAGTAAAAAAAAAAAATTGCTCTGAACCTAGGAGAGTGTCAAACAACCCTGGAAAGGGAAGGCAGGAAAGTAAGACAAGTGTATTTAGCAATGGTGCTGATGAAACTTGACGTCACCGTATTAATATTAATCGTGTAATGACAAGTTCTGTTATCACTGTGGTGTTGTGTGTGTGTCTTCTCTGCGTTCGTGATGTCCAAAGCATCATAAAGGTGACAGGGGACCTGCAATGTCACCGGGGCTGAGGCGATGTGGTAAAAGTTGGTTGAGCCACCAGTAGGGCTGTGACCAGTGGCGAAAAGCAAACATTCTCCGTTGAAAGCCCATCGGGCTGAAGCAAGATTCGGTTCACACTCTTTCTCTTATCCTAGGACGTGGGAGGGTGAGGCTCTATCTTGCAAAACAGCCCCAAGCCTTAGTCATGACTTCCTAGAATGAGTGGCTGAGAGAGTTGGTCCCCCACCTTGGGGAGTCAACTTCTCCTGGGAAGAGGCCAGCGTTTCTGTTTTGCATAAGCTTGCCTTATGCTTTGGGTTTTCAACCTCTTTTTAATTTTCGGCTGGGAGTGCCTCAGAATGTCTTTTTATTGAGTCATGTGTGGAGCGCTAAGCTCTGCGCATCTATAATTTGTTAGCTGGTTTTCCAACTCTTCAGCAAATAGCTGTATATTGTCCATTATTATTCAACAAAGACACACTGAGGCCTCCTCCTGGCTTCCCTGAGGTCACTCACAAGGGTGATCAAAGCAGGTGTGGTGTGGCCTTCGTGGGGCTTTGAGTGTCGTGGGGAAGACAGACGTGACTCAGAAAATCACAGACTGACACACTGGGCAGGAGGGGGAAGGGGGAGTTGCATGGGGGCCCAGCCAGGCTCTTGATCTGGGTTAGGCAGGCAAGGAGGTTTCCTCAAGGAAAGAGGAAGTGATTTGGACTGGAGAGGGACCTGGATGTGAAGTGGGGACAGAGTTCTGAGAAGAGGTCTGGGCAAAAGCCAGGAGGAGGCTGGGGGGTAGGCTGTCTACATGGCTCGAGGTGGGGGGGGGCGAGGTAGGTGAGGCCCTGGACAAGCTGGCTCATGGAGGTCCTATAAAGAATTTTTTTTCAGTAAGAGCTTTATTGAGATATACTTCACATGTCATAAAATTCATCCATTTAAAGTGTATAATTTGTTGGTTTTTTAGTATATCCACAGAGTAATCACTATGATCAATTTTATTTTTACTTAAAAATTTTTTAAAAAAGATTCTATTTATTTGACAGAGAGACATAGTGAGAGAGGGAGCACAAGCAGGGGGAGTGGGAGAGGGAGAAGCAGGCCTCCTGCTGAGCAGGGAGCCTGATGTGGGGCTCCATCCCAGGACCCTGAGATCATGACCTGAAGGCAGATGCTTAATGAGTAGCCACCTAGGCGCCCCTATTTAAAAAATTTTTAAAGATTTATTTATTGGAGTGCCTGGGTGGCTCAGTGGGTTAAGCATTGGCCTTCGGCTCAGGTCATGGTCTTGGAGTCCCGAGATTGAGCCCCATATGGGGCTCCCTGCTCAGTGGGAAGCCTGCTTCTCCTTCTCCCTCTGCTCTTCTCCCAGCTCATGCTCTCTCTCACTTGCTCTCTCTAATAAATAAATAAAATATTTTTAAAAAGAGATTTTATTTATTATTTTAGAGAGAGAGAGCAGGTGAAGGAAGGGGCAGATGGAGAGGGAGAGAGAGAATCCCAAGCAGGCTCCACACCCAACACAGAGCGGAGCGCGAAACTCGAGCTCTTCACCCTGAGATCATTAACATGAGCCAAAATCAAGAGTTAGGTGCTTAATCAACTAAGTCACTCAGGCGCCCCACTAAGATCAATTTTAGAACATTTTTATCGCTTCCCCATAGAAATCCCTTACCCTTTAGTAATTATCCCCATTCCCCAGTATTAGGGTTCTGGACCCAATTTCAGTATGTGGAGAGGGTTGTCTGCCCACACATCCAATAAGCAATTCTCAGGGTACAAGTTGGGTGTCCTACAATTCAAGTCGATTCTGACACTACCTGGAGATGGTGTCAGATCCCACAGCCTGAGGGTCCAGTCCTACAAGACCCCCTCCCCCACCCCCCATCCTTCCAATGCCATTGGTAAGCTCAGGTTGTCCCCTGTGCTTCTGCCAGACTGACAATAGATCCACACATCAGGGGTTCCTACAACCCTCTCCTTGGGTCAGATTAATCTGCTAGAGTGGCTCACAGAACTCCGAGAAATATTTTACCTACTGAATTACTAGTTTATTATTTTATTATAAAAAGATAGAACTCAGGAGCAGCCAGATGGAAGAGAGATACAGGGCACGGTATGGGGGAAAGGTGGGAGCTTCCATGCCCTCTTGGGGTGCACCACTCTCCCCACATCTCCACGTGTTCGCCAGCTGAGGGGGTCCCTGAACCCCATCCCTTTGGGGTTTTATGGAGAATTCATCACATAGGAATGTTTTGTGAAATGATTGGCCATTGGTGACTGATTCAACCTCCAGTCCCTGCCCCCCACCCCCATCCCCAAGGTCACAGCGGGAGGATGGTAAGTTCCAACTCATGATAATCACATGGCTGGTTCCCCCAGCAGGCTCCCCTTAGGTGCTTTCCAGAAGTCACCTCATTAACATGAACTCAGGTGTGGTTCAAAGGGGTTTGTTATGAACATCAAGACACTTTTATCACTCTTATCACCTAGAAATTCCAAGGGTTTTCGGAGCTCTGTGCCAGAAACAGGGGACAAAGACCATATATATTATTATACCACGCTGGGCTTGTATGTCTTGCATTTGAGGCACCTGGGAGAAATCCAGAGAATTCCACCTCTCTAGGTGGAATGAGTAGTTGAATGCACAGTGCTAGAAAACAGTAGACTTTGGTTGGGATGGGGGCTATTGACATGACAGTCCCTGGGGGTTAGGCAGAGGACCCTGCGGGAAGCAGAGGCATGCCCTAGCTGGATACTTTGTGGAGAGTGTCAGAAGGATGTTGTTAATAAAAGTGTATGTAGGGTTGCCGGAAATCAATTAAAACGGCATCCGCTGTCACAGCTCAGTGACCCTGTAGGTATAAATACCCCGGACTCTTTCCCCATCTTGTCCCTTGTTTGTAGCTCTCCTCTGCAAAACCCCAATGCAAGCCCAGGGAAAGGAGCCTGATGCATTCCATCCAGCCCCGAGCAGGAGCCGAAAGGGCCAAACAGGAGATACAGCGCAGACAGTTGTTTTAACCTTGGATGGGCTGGGAGGGAAACAAGGCTTGAGCCAGAGCCTGAGTCCTGGAGACATGGAAAGCCAGGGTGAAGGAAGACGAGCAAGCTGGCAGAGGAGACGGGAGGAGTGGCTAGAGGGAGCAGAAACACCAAGAATATCCTGGAAGCCCAGTTAAGTAAGGCCAAGACTCCACTGTCAGTGTTTATGGAAATAATTACCCGCACAGAAGCATATTTTTCTCACTGTTATCTGTTTTTATCTGCTCGCGCCCAGAAGCAGGGGGAATAGAACTGCCTTTTGGGTTTCTTCCTCGACCACAACCAACCCCATCTAAGGCAAGCATCCCCACTATCTCACAAGTGCTGGTGTTCTTGCTGGCCCCACAGATGGGCCTCCCCTGGGGCACTCCCAGCAGTATCACCTGGTGCCTGTGAGCATGGGTTCCAGAAAGAGGCAGATCGCCTGCCTCAGAATTCTGGCTAGCTGTGCAAACTTGGGCAAATAACTTAACTTCTCTGTTTACCCATCTGGAAAATGAGAGTGGTGAGAGTTGTGAGGATTAACTCAGGTGTCCCAGGTGAAGTACTGGGAAATGTTAATTGCTCAAAAGTGCTAGCTACTAAGACAGGAAACAACGTGTGTTGGAGAGGATGTGGAGAAAGGGGAACCCTCTTACACTGTTGGTGGGAATGCAAGTTGGTGCAGCCACTCTGGAGAACAGTGTGGAGGTTCCTCAAGAAGTTAAAAATAGAGCTTCCCTATGACCCTGCAATTGCGCTACTGGGTATTTACCCCAAAGATACAGATGTGGTGAAAAGA
>PISX010031013.1:0-18871 GCA_004024625.1 Mellivora capensis
AAAAAAAAATGGACAGGAAAAATACTAACTTGGTAAAAGCATCTGAAAGAATCTTCACTCTTTTCTTTGATTTAAGTTTGCTTGAGATTCAACTATTCACTTCTGATGTACCTGTTGTGCCTGTAAAACTCAGCAGGGCTCAAAATGAACAATTAATAAGACTAGGTGAGTCTCCATTAGAAGAAGGCATAGGTATCTTATCAGTGGTCGCCTCTGCACTGTCACCGTTCCCAACAAAACTGAAGAGAGCCTGGGATGAATAAAGCTCTGAATTTTGATAATAATATTAAACTTGAAAGATTGTCAGATTTCTGTAAGTGTAACTAAGTAGGATGAGATAGTAGAATGGGTGATGGAACAGGCTATTCAAAGAAAAATTATTATATGCTTAAAGACTCTATAGTGATTGTAGCAGGTTTAAAAACAGACCAAGCTGGATGAAAGAAAATATTCAGAAAATTATCAAAGAAAAGAAATCAGTGCTTCAGATGCCTGAGATTTCAGGATAAAAATACCCTGGAGATAGACAGCAGCCATTTGAGAACAAGAGCTATGAAAAAGGGAACCACCCTAAATAATAATAATGTAGTACTTTCCCCCCCAGAGCATTTGGTAAATAGATATGAAAACTGTTTGATCACATAATTCTAGCAGCAGAATTCATCAGGCATTTAACCATTTCAAGCTACCATACATAGGACATTTAAGTGCTAAAATAATAAGGTATAATTAAGCAATTTAAAAAAAAAGTGGAATTGACTACATAACCCCAGAAGTGTTTTTTTTTTTATTTCTTAAATTTATGGTTTGAACGATATATTTTGTGGAAATTTCATTGCTTACAACATTTTCTTGACTGTGTGGCTTTTGGCCAGCTTTTCTGGATCTTGCTTTCCTTATCCTAAATAAGCCAATACATGTAAAGAAACTTGGTAAACAGTAAGGTACATTATAAAAGTAGGTTGTTATTGTCTGCAAGGCTGGTCTGGACTCCACATAGAGAGTCTCAATAATACTTATACGCATTGTACACCTAAGAATTTGTGAAAAAAATAGGGTCAGCATTTCTGAACAGAATAAATAAAAGGTGCATAAGTCCTTGTTCATTACATTACTCTAGGACTGATTACACTGGATTTTAATTATTTTGGAGTGCCAGTGTCTCCTCTAGGGCAGAGGTTAGATCTCTTGTGTCCCAAGAACTCTACATTTAGTAAGCCCTCCCTACAGACCAGTTAGATGTCTTCTTAGTTTTTGGTATAAGCACTCCTGGGAGGAGGGTATGATAGGGTCAGCATGGATGTCTACTATTTGTTCAGATATAGCACACTCAAGTAAGAACTAATAATATAACTCACCCCTTGAGAGTGATTTGCATCTATGACTATTACCTAAATTGACTCTTCTTAATCAGACTTTTTAAAAATTGAGATATAATTATATATATAACATTGTGTAAGTGTAAGGTGTAAAATGTGTGAATTTAATACATTTATATGTCGCAATATAATTATCACCTTAGCATTAGTATTGCATACTTCAAAGTTGCTAAGAAAATGGATCTTAAACGTTTTTACCACAAGCTTTTTGAGTATCTCATGAAAGCTATGGAATCCTTCTCTAGGGCCAGCAGAGGAGGGACATGGGACACAAACAAATAAGATCCTGGATCTGACTTTAGAGGTGTTTCAGAGCTATTTAAAACCACTGGTGTCCTTTCTAAGAAGTTCATGAAACTCCAATTAAGAATTCCTAACCTAAACCTCTGGTTGAAGAAGAGAATTCCATGTTTCTTCTAGCCCTTTTATTTATTTATTTTAAAGATTTTATTTATTTATTTATTTGAGAGAGAGCAAGTGAGAGAGAGAACATTAGCTGGAACGGGGAGGGGCAAAGGGAGAAGCAGACTCCCCACTGTGCAGGGAGCCCAACCACATGGAGCTCAGTCTCAGGACCCTGGGATCATGACCTGAGCTGAAGGGAGATACTTAAATGACTGAGCCACTCAGGTGCCCCTTCTAGCCATTTTATCTAATTATATCCCCTCACCCAACAATGTCATATATGTTCCTTTTCTATCTTATTTTTTTCTCTGCAGCATTTGAGGGTTTATTTAAGTTAAGTAAAAATGGATTTTTATTGTCATATAAGTTGTCAAAACAGTCTGTTCATTAACATGTTCCAAGTTCTACTTTTTTGTTCCAGTATTTGGAAGGGCTACTTCACCAACTTGGCAGGTATCTATACAAATTATGTACTTATCCAAATAAATGGGAAAATAATATATTATTACATATGTATATTACACACATACATGCATTTATATGAAAATATGTATGTGAAATATATATATGCATATATGTGAAATACATTTGTAATTTCCCAAGGAAATGGGAAAATAATTATATTACTACATATGTATGTTACACACATACATTCATGTGTGTATATATATACAAAAAGTATGTTGTTTATTACCTGTCTTCTCTGCTTTAAGGGCAAGAATTTTTGTCTGTTTTATTCTCTGTTGTATCTTTAATGCTTAGAATGTAACGCATGGCACATAGAAGGCACTCAATATACATTTATAGAATGACTTATCAACAGAGTTATTAAGAAGAAAAGGAAATTTTGTCGTTATATGCTTAAGATGTCTTCAAAATTTGTGCCTGCTACATTAATATCAGTACATAGTTTTCATGGTTGCTCATGATGAGTAAAATTCACTTCAGCCTAAGCACGTTTATCTTTATTGAATACTACTATGTGCCAAGTATTATTCCAGGTGTTTTATAAAATGATCTCATTAATCCTTATAGCACCCTGCCAAGTATGTTTCAGGATACAAATTTTATAGATGAAGACTCTGAGACCAGAGGGTCTAAATAATCAAGGTCACATAATTGGTAAGTGACAGAACCAATATTTGATATCAGGCTTCTCTGTTGTTACCTGATACATTTCAATAAGAGTAGAGCTATTTAAAGGATCTGGCTTCTGACTCCTCACTATTAGGGATATACTTCTAGAAAGGAGCATAAGGTGTGATATCTGTTCTCAAGGAGCAAATGAGGATAAATGCTCCATGTAATTTATCTTCATATTGCCCATGGAAGATTGCAGCCTTTTTTTAACTAAATAGCTTTCAGAGATAGAGGCTGTTGGGTTTATGAAACAATGAGTCCATATTTAGGATGGCCTAAATAACTATTTTAAAATAAAGGTATATTTTTGGCAAATCAAATACTTAATGTTGCTATGTCAATGGAAGAGAACCCGTGGTTGATTACATTTTTGGTCTCAGTTCTTCAACACTCTTTTTATACATGCCCTTTGTCATGAAACTTTGTGTTTCCTCCAACTAAAAGAGCAGAGGTGGGATTTTCCCACAGGCCTTGCTTTGACCAACAAAATGAGGTAGAAGTGAAAATGTTCCAGCTTTGAGCTCAAACCTTGAAAGACCTCATATGTTTCTGCTTTTCATCTTCATGAAAAGTCATACCTGTGAAGACCTGCTACCTCCTCATGCAGGGCCCACATTACCAGACAGAAAGTAGCCCCAAGCCCAAACTTCAGAAAGAAACCAAACTCTGCTAGATCTATGCCGTGAAGTAGAGCCACCTAGGTGAATCCAGCTTTGATCAACCAACACCCTTCCCAGATGTAGAGATATGTTAATAATAATGAATAATTGTTGTTTGCCCACTAAATTTCAGGGGGATTTGTTATGCAACAGTGGCTAACCACTGATGCAGAGCAGAAGTTGGCATTTCTCTTTCGGTCCTTCAGTGTCACAAAACTGAGAAACCAGAGTGATCTCTCTCTCTGTCTCTGTCTGTCTCTCTCATACAACACATATACACATGCAGACCAAGACTGAAATCCTTCAGGCTTTTACCATGCCCTTATTTTCACATCTGCCATACAAAGAGGTCAAATTTTTTTTTAATTTATTTATTTGTCACAGAGAGAGGGAGAGAGAGCGAGCACAGGCAGACAGAGTGGCAGGCAGAGGCAGAGGGAGAAGCAGGCTCCCTGCCGAGCAAGGAGCCTGATGTGGGACTCGATCCCAGGACGCTGGGATCATCACCTGAGCCGAAGGCAGCCGCTTAACCAACTGAGCCACCCAGGTGTCCCAAAGAGGTCAAATTTTTTGTTTGTTTGTTTTTTGTTTTAAGATTTTATTTATGTATTCATTTTCCTTTTTAAAAATTATTAAAATTCAATTTAGTTAATGTATTATTAGTTTTAGGGGTAGAATTTAGTGATTCATCAGTTGCATATAACACCCAGGAGTCATTACATCAAGTGCCCTTCTTAATGCCTGTCACCCAATCACCCCATTCCCCCACCCACCTCAGTTTGTTCCCTGTAGTTAAGAGTCTCTTATGGTTTGCCTTCCTCTCTGTTTTTATCTTATTTTATTTTTCCTTTCCTTCCCCTATGTTCATCTGTTTTGACTCCTAAATCCCACATATCAGTAAAGTCATACAGTATTTGTGTTTCCGTGACTGACTTATTTCACTTAGCATAATACCCTCTAGTTCCATCCACATGTTGCAAATGGCAAGATTTCATTTCTTTGGTGACTGAATAATATTTCATTATATATATATATATATGTATATATATATATATATATCTCAATATATATCACCACACCACATCTTCTTTATGGATTCACCTGTCAATGACAATCTGGGCTCTTTTCATATTTTGGCTTTTGTGGACATTGCTGCCATAAACATTGGGGTGCATGTGCCCCTTCAAGTCACCATTTTTGTATTGTTTGGATAAATAACCTGAAGTGCAATTGTTGGGTCATAGGTTAGCTCTATTTTCAACTCTTTGAGGAACCTCCATACTGTTTCCCAGAGTGGCTTCATCAGGGTAAAAGGCTTCTGCATGGCAGCTTGCATTCCCACTAACAGTGTGGGAGGTTCCTTTCTCTGAACCCTTGCCAACATCTCTTCTTTTCTGACTTGTTAATTTTAGCCATCCTGATTTGTGTGAGATGGTATCTCATTGTGGTTTTGATTTGTATTTCCCTGATGCCACGTGATGTTAAGCATTTTTTCATGTGTCTGTTGGCCATTTGTGTGTCTTCTTTGGAGAAATGTCTGTTCCTGACTTCTGCCCATTTCTTGACTAGATTTTGTTTTGTTTTGGGTGTTAAGTTTGATATGTTCTTATAGGTTTGGGATACTAGCCCTTTATCTGATAAGACATTTGCAAATATCTTCTCCCATTCCATAGGTTGACTTTTAGTTTTGTCAGCTGTTTCCTTTGCCATGCAGAAGCCTTTTACCCTGATGAAGTCCCAATAGTTCATTTTTGCTTTTGTTTCCTTTTCCTTCAGAAATGTGTTTAGTAAGAAGTTGCCATGGCCAACTTTGACCAAGGTCAAAGAGGTTATAGCCAGTGTTCTCCTTGAGGATTTTGATGGATTTCTGTTTCAAATTTAGGTCTTTCATCCATTTTGAATTTGTTTTTGTGTATGGTGTAAGAAAGTGGTTCAGTTTCATTCTTTTGCTTGTGGCTGTCCAGTTTTCCCAATGGTGCTTGCTGAGAGACTGTCTTTTTTTCCATTGGATATTCTTTCCTGCTTTGTCAAAGATTAGTTGACATTTATGTATGTATGTGTGTATTTATGTATTTAGAGAGAGAGAGAGAAAGAGCAGGAGCATG
The DNA here is from genome assembly GCA_004024625.1 of Mellivora capensis. Classification (NCBI taxonomy): domain Eukaryota; kingdom Metazoa; phylum Chordata; class Mammalia; order Carnivora; family Mustelidae; genus Mellivora; species Mellivora capensis. Next base: position 5,689 of record PISX010031013.1, read on the forward strand.
GGGAGGAACATAGTTGGAGGGAAAGAAACAAGACAGAGTCTTGAACAGATTCTGTGTGCAACACAGAGCCCAACGTGGGGCCTGATATGACCCCGAGATCATGACCTGAGCCAAAAATAAGAGTTGGCTGCTTAACTGACTGAGCCACCCAGGTGCCCCACAACAGGTCAAGTTTTAAGAACAGACTTTCAGTATACTTGTTCAATATACTTGTATGGCAGTAAACTGAATGAAATATATACCTGACAGGAAAAAATTGTGTAATTATAGTTATTGCGCATAGCCATAACCAGCAATGAATAAGAGGATTAGAAGCAGATGAAGTAATTTTAATATATATAGTTTAAAATATCACTGACAAAAAATACTGAAGGAAGGGCGCCTGGATAGCTCAGTCGTTAAGTGTCTGCCTTGGCTCAGGTCATGATCCCAGCATCCTGGGATTGAGCCCCACATCAGGCTCCCTGCTTGGCAGGAAGCCTGCTTCTCCCTCTCCCACTTCCCCTGCTTATATTCCCTCTCTCACTGTCTCTCTTTCTCTTTATGTCAAATAAATAAATAAAGTCTTTTTAAAAATACTGAAGGAAAAATGATGCAAGACAGAACTAATGAACATCTCAGAAATGTCTGATTTTATTATGAAGAACAGAACACAAGTAACATGATATATTTGGGAGGGAATCCTTGTTAATTTCTCCTGGTTACTTTCAGAGGCCATGAAATAGTACAGCAAAAAACCATGGGACATTAAAGTTAGAACTTGAAGTACAGACTCTAATAAAGCTTTTCATATAATTACATATATGCACACACATTCAGAGGGCTGATGAATTTCCCCTTGAAGATTTAATTCTGTAAAAGTTGATATTTATTGTCAAGTAAGTTATCAAAACAATTTATAACATGTTCCAAAGTGTGTTTTATCTGTTCCATTATTTGAAAGACCTATTTCATCAAAGTGTGGTATGTAGCCAAGGAAATCATGTTCAGAGGGGAGGGGTAATAGATCATCTTGGAATAAAAGCAAGTTAAGAATATAGCACTGGACAGGGATGCTAGCTTCTAGGTGAAAACCTAGGAGGTTAAGCATTAACTTCTAGATCATTAGAAAGGTATCCTAGGTGTATATATGTATATTTTTAAATAACAAGCAATTTTTATTTTTTTAATTTTTTAGGTTAAATACTTTGATATTTATTTATTTTTGTTTGTTTGTTTTTTATTATGTTCAATTAGCCAGTATACAGTACATCATTAGTTTCTGATGTAGTGTTCAATGATTCATTAATTACGCACAACACCCAGTGCTCATCACCACACATGCCCTCCATAATACCCATCATCTGGTTCCCCCATATCCCCACCCCTCTCCCCTCTGTAACTCTCAGTTTGATTCCCAGAGTCCAGAGTGTGTGTATATCTTATGATGGTTTTGAAGACCTGGAGGAATATCCCATCTTGGATGTTCATTTACAGCAATGGCTAAGAGAGTTATCAACTGCTCAGTGATATTTTGAAGAACCACCTTTAAAGATTTTTTTTTTTTTTTGAGGGAGAGACAGAGAGAGAGAGTGAATGGAAGGGAGAAGAGAGAGAATCTGAAGGAGGCGCCACACAGAACTCAGAGCCAGACTCAGGTCTTGATCCCACAACCACAAGATCATGACCTGAGGCAAAAACAACATTCAGATGCTTAAACAGCTGAGCCACTCAGGTGCCCCAAGAACCACCTTTCAAGAAGACTGTATTTTGACTCAGATATTCTTTAGCCCAGGTCATATTTAGGCTGCATTTGATTCTCCTCTTTTTTTTTCCACAGTAGATGGAAATAAAGTACAAAAATAGTATGTAATTTCCAATTCTGTCTTCGTCATTTATTGGTTAATGTGGACTTTGGATAATCATAAAGTTCTTACGGCTTTCGGTAAACATTGTACAGTAGTAGCTGTGGTTTGTTTACATGTTTTATGTATATTATTACACAGAATATTACACAATAATGCTGTGAGGTAGATAATATTAGCCCCATTTTGGAAATGAGATGCAGAGAAGTAAGGGACTTACCTGAAGTCCACCAGCAAGGGGCTCTGAGTCTGAAATTTGAAAGTAGGCTAGTTCTATCATCTGTTACTCATCTATCATCTGTTACTCATGAAGAGACTAGATGGTTTGTAAGGAAACACCAGGTCTGAAGCTGTCAAAAAGAGGCTTGTAGAAAACCATTCTATGTAGAAATAAAAGGTACTTGTTTCATTCAACTAAATCACCCTATGTGCAAAAGCCTGCAGCAGAATCCAAGTGGATGGGATACAGTTCCTGCATATCAAAGCCTTCTAGATATGGTAAAAAGAAGATCATATTCATAAGAAAAACGTTTTGGATTGCAATTATTGCCATATAGGCATAAAAACAAATTATTTTAAATATTAAGAAGAGGGAGAGATCATATTTGATGGAGAGAGAATCAGGAAAATCTTAAAAAGGAGGGCCTTTTTCAGAGAGAGCCTTGGAGAATAAAGAGGACTGAAGCAATTATTGCTACTGATGGTTGTAAGAGAGGGTATGATGAAAAAAGTCTCTTAGAGAAGGAATAGTTTAAGCAAAATGTAGGACATGAGAAAGACACTGCATATTTTAAAAGAAATTCTTGCCATTTTATCAGTGCTTAGAAAATGCATAGCACGGTTTGTGAAATGAAGCTGGAATGTGGGTTGTTATCATGTCACTTAGGACTTTAAATGGCATTTTCAGCAATTTAGATTATTTGTTAGTCTGGTGGTTCTCATACTTGAGTGAGCATCAGAATCATCTCCAGGGCTTATAGAAACAGATTGCTGGGCCCCACCCCTGAGTTTCTGACTGAGTAGAGCTAGAGTAGAAATCTGAGAATTTGCATTTCTTTATTTTTTAAAGATTTTATTTATTTATTTGACACAGAGAGAGAGAGAGAGAGAGAGTGCAACTAGGCAGAGAAGCAGGCAGAGAAAGAGGGGTAGTAGGTTCCCTGCTGAGCAGAGAGCCCGATGTGGGGCTCAATTTCAGGACACAGAGATCATGACCTGAGCAGAAGGCAGAGGCTTAACCCACTGAGCCACCCACGTATCCTGAGAATTTGCATTTCTATCAAGCTCCCAGGTGATGCTCTTGCTACTGATCTTGGAACAACAGTTTGAGAACCAGTGCAAAAGGCAACAGTAATCCAGAAAAGCTTTGAGCAAGGAAATAGCCAGATCAGGGAGATGCTTTACCAAAGTTAATATTTTTGTAGGATAGATTGTACCAAGAAAGGTTACTTTACCTAATCAATGGACATAAAGTTTCAATTATGCAATATACATAAGTTCTAGAGATCTATGCATTGCCCCTTAGTTAACAATACTTTATTTTACACTTAAACTTTTGTTAAGAGGTTAGCCTCCTGTTAGGCATTCTTTACATAACAAGATAAAATTTAAAAAGTAAAGAGAGGTTACTGTAGTTTAAGAGGCTATTATAATAGTACAGGAAGTACTTGATTGGGATTTTAACAATATCAATGGAGAGGAAAATAAAATACTCAGAGTTTTCCAACTTTATCCCCGTCTACCTTTACTTCAATCCTTCTCTACATCCCCATGAGAATCTGAGAAGTGAAAAGCTAATGTAGTTCTAAGAAAGTAAACTATAAAAAACAAATGTGAATCATTTTGTGCAGGCCACTTTAAAGAAATATGCATAGCCACAGTAACCTTGGCTATAATAAAACTTAAGGCATTAAATTATCTAAAGAGAGAAGGTACACGGGAAAGTATACTGTTGGTTAGCAGTCAGGGAGCTCAAAAACAGGAGAGGCACAGAGTGAAAGCTGGCGCAACTTCCCAAGGTCTGACTAGGGACAGTTCCTGGTTTCCTGTCAGGTATCTCTCCAAAATGGATATGGATAAATGTTCTCTGTAAGCTACATTTTTTCATCATTTTCAACGAATATATTAACATTCAGAGTTAAGATTTGATCTCTTGATGTTAACTATACTAAAAAAATTTAAATTTATCTTTTGAGGGGCACCTGGGGGCACTCAGTTAAACATCTGCCTTTGGCTCATAATCCCAGGGTCCTGGGATCAAGCCCCATGTCAGCTTCCTGGCTCAATGGGGAGTCTACCTCTCCTTCTTCCTCTCCCTCTGCCCCTCACCCTCTGCTCTTCCTCTCTCCCTATGTCTTAAATAAATAAAATAAAATCTAAAAAACAAAACAAAACAAAATAAACAAATTTATCTCATGGGACAAGGCCACAGTGAAAAGATCAGAAGAGAAAACCAAGCCAGTGACAGAGAAAGGCATGAGGTCTTTCGAGAGGAATCAAGTGACCAGCTACATACCCTGAACAAGTTCTGTGTGATCAAATGTAAGCAGTCATTATAACTGGGGACTTGAGAAGTTATGTTAGATTTTGGACTTTGCAAAACTTGCATTACCTAATTTGTATGCACAGGCAGATTCTTGCCATTCATTGTTTGTGATTAGGTTAACAAAATTCAACCCAGAGAAAATTAAAATTTAGTGATATTAAGTAACATCGCAAAGTAAAAAAGGAAGAAGGAATTAGACTAGATGGGAAAATCAATGCCAGGAACATAGCATATTAAATTCAGTTCTCATTTGTTTGCCTTTTTCAGAGGAAGTTGGGAAGAAGTAGAACTGTCTGTCCTGTGCCATCTAATAAAGTCTTGCCATATTGCTACTTTGAATTTGTTTAGCATACCAATTTGCTCAATGAATTTAGAGTTTAGAGAGAAGCGCAAGCTGTCTGTCCTCTGGTCTGAGAGTTACAATGTAACAAGGACCTGCTCTCTAGAGAAGCAAATCAAGAAGCAAGCAACCCACCCCAAGCTGGATTTTGTGAGATCAGCAGAATGAAATGTGTAGGAAGGGGTCAGGGACTGCATAAATCCTGGGATTAGATTTTAAAGTGAATACAACAACTCAGCGCCCAGCCGTGAAAGAGGGGAGTTGGTAGTTATGGTGATACTCTGAATCTTTTGCCAAATGTTGGGATAGTGAAAAAAGAACAGGGAAATGTAATCCTGTTGTGTCTATCCTGAGAGTCTGAGAATATAAATCATTTGAAATTTACTCTGGTGAAATACAATCTAAAGCCCTAATCAACTGAAATTCCTGTCACTAGGTTCAAGGGGAAACTTAGCTGTCAGTATCTCCAAAAAACTCCATTCTAATTGCTTATATTGTTTCTTTAAAAAGACCAGAAACCAAGGAAAGACCAAAATCTCTCTCAGGTTTTACTCTAAAAGAATAAGCATTCACAGGTGGCCAAGAAATCTTAGTTAGCTCAGCAAAATATTTGATGCATAATTTTGTACCAGACACTGGGCTAGATACTAGACATATTGTGGTAAATTATTTCTAAGTACAGAAGGAGAAAGAATATTAGATACATAAATGTTAGGTACTCACAGTTGTGAAAAGTGACATTCAAAAAATTTTTGATAAAAATGTTAGAGCAACATAATCTAGTTTTGGAAGCTTAGAAAACCTTCTGTGAGGAGCAACTGCAAGTTTCTCCTTGAAGGATGGGCAGTGATCAGCTAGATAAATGTATCTGTAAAGAACATTCTGGGTGAGGCAACATCATACAACAGGGCTGTAAACTAGAAAGCAACTTGATATATCCAAGGAACTGAAAGAAAGTAGCTGTAGTTACAAATACAGTAGAAGTGATATAAAAGAAGGGAGGCAGAGAAGGATGCAATTTGTAAGGAGCTAAAGAGCAAATAAAGACAGAGTGTGTGTGTGTGTGTGTGTGTTGGAGTACTTAGAGAAAGGGAGGTACAAACTTTATATATATATATATACACACACACACACATATATATACACAGAATTATATACAACTTGTAGTATTCATGTATATATACATATATGTCAAGTATTTATTATATGTTATATTAAATATAATTAATACTTATTATTACTATTAAGATAATCTTGGTTCTTCTTGACTTCTCTGCAACTTATAACAGAAATAGTTTTGAAACTGGTATGTCTTTGTGATATTCACTGGGGCTGTTCACAAACACTAGTATTTCCCTCCAGTCCTACATAGGATTGCACCTGCCTGGACCCTTGAAGTTAGGCGGGGCCTCATGACTTGCTTCGGCATATACTGTAGGAGCAGGACTATGAGTGTCACTTGTGAAGATGCATGAAGGGTCACTATGAAGTCCACCATGTCCTCTTGCCCTGCTGCACCAATCATGAAAGCCTGTATAGATATGGGGCCTCCATCAGCCAGGCCTGCACCCATAGCAATTAAGATAAACAGAATCCTTGTCTTGAGCTCCAGCAGAATTTTATGATTATTATACCAACAGAGTTTTTGATCACCAAATGCTGGTTAGGTTTTATGATTATTTTATTCTCCTGTAATGTAACATGGACATTTGGAAAATTCTTATCACTCCATAATTGGCTTTCAAGAGAAAATCAAGCAAATGGAAGGAATGTCAAGATGGCTCCAAGTGTCAGTCACACATAAGGTGTATAGAAGGAAAATAAGGGATTCTTTCTTCCTGTGATTCAGTCTTAATATCAAAGAAACTTCCCCCTTGGATTTCTCAACAGATATTCCTTCTTGTCTCATTGCCTATAAGTAGGTCACATGCCCACTCCTGACTCATGTGTAGGTAGGAGGGATGGGTTGTCCTCATAACACTAGCAACATTGATTAATAACTTACAAGCTTCAGACAATGTTCTATGTACTTCCCATGGATTGAATTCTCCAAAAGCTCTATGATAAGGCTGTTATTACTATTACTCACCACATTAAATTTCAAGAAACTAAGAAAGAAAGAGGTTAAGTAATTTTCTCAAAGTTAGGAAACAAGCATGTGAATCAGGCAGATCAAGTAATTGAATCTGTACTCAGTCTCTATACTGTATTGTTTCATGTCGTTCTACCCTTAATCTAAATAAACCACTTCTAGAGCTAGAGGTGAGGTTAGTGTCACTGGGGTCCTTGGTTACAAGTAAGGAAGATAGAAAAGAAACAAACACCCCCCCAAACCCAAAACTAAATAAGAAAACCTGAGGTATTACCAGAAGAAGGAAGGACATATGCTTTAAGAGACCTGTGGATGAAGAGATTCTTCTATTCCTGAGGTAGTCAGTGAAGGTATTATTGAGGAGCAGGCATGAGACTTCTTTCTTTCTTTCTTTCTTTCTTTCTTTTTATTAATTAATTATTTTTAGAGATTTTGTTTTTGTTTTTGTTTTTTGTTTTGTGTTCATTTTATTTTACTTTATTTCTTTTCAGTGTTCTAGAATTCATTATTTATGCACCACACCCAGTGGTCCATACAATATGTGCCCTCCACAATTCCCACTACCAGGCTCACCCAACCTCCCACCCCTCCCCGCTGAGTTTGTTTCTCAGAGTCAACAGTCTGTCATGGTTTGTATCCCCCTCCAATTTCCCCAACTCACTTCTCTCCATCTCCCAATGTCCTCCATGTTATTCCTTATACTCCACAAGTGAAACCATATAAAAATTGACTCTCTGCTTGATTTATTTCACTCAGAATAATCTCTTCTAATCCCATCCATGTTGATATAGTGGTATATTGGATATTGGGTATTCATCCTTTCTGATGGAGGCATAATACTCCATTGTATATATGGACCATATCTTCTTTATCCATTCACCCATTGAAGGGCATCTTGGTTCTTTTCACAGTTTGGTGACTGTGGCCATTGCTGCTATGAACATTGGGGTACAGATGGCCCTTCTTTTCACCACATCTGTATCTTTGGGGTAAATACCCAGTAGTGCAATTGCAGGGTCATAGGGTAGCTCTATTTTTAATTTCTTAAGGAATCTCCACATTGTTCTCCAGAGTGGCTGCACCAACTTGCATTCCTACCAACAGTATAAGAGGGTTCCCCTTTCTCCACATCCTCCCCAACACTTGTTGTTTACTGTCTTGTTAATTTTGGCCATTCTAACTGGTGTAAGGTGATATCACAGTGTGGTTTCGATTTGGATCTCCCTGATGGCTAATGACAATGAACATTTTTTCATGTGTCTGTTAGCTATTTGAATGTCTTCTTTGGAGAAGTGTCTGTTCATGTCTTCTGCCCATTTTTTGACATGATTATCTGTTTTGTGTGTATTGAGTTTGAGAGAGAGAGAGAGCACATCAAAGGGAGCAGCAGGCAAGACCCTGGGATCATGATCTGAACCCAAGGCGGTCACTTAACTGATTGAGCCACGCAGGAGTCCCATGGGACTTCTTTCTGATGGATAGGCAGCATTTCTCCTGTTTTATTAGATGAGTATGTGAGGATATAAATAAAAAAATATAGCTCAGTTATATTAAACAATTAAATAATTGAACAAGCACGATGCTAACAGTTTTGTAGGCATTTGAAACTTAATTTTTTAGAAGATTTTATTCATTTGAGATAGAGCAAGCAAGAGAGCAGGATCAGGGGAGCAGAAGGAGAAGGAAAAGCAGACTCCCTACTGAACAGAGAGCCTGAGGTGGGGCTCGATCCTAGGGTCCCATGATCATGACCTGAACTGAAGGCAGACGCTTAACCAACTGAGCCACCCAGGTGCCACTAAACTTAAATTTTGTGGCAACCATATAGTTATTTCTGCTTATCATGCCCATTTTGTAAATAAGAAAACACAGAGCTTAAAAAAGTTATAGCCCAAAATACACTACTAGAAAATAGAGGGGCTAGGATTCAATCCTGGTTCTGACTCTAAATTCTAGCTCTTCTAAATGACATTAGATTTCATGTATGATACACATACAGGAACCAGAAAAAGGGAATTCCCATGATTCAATGCAAGCAGCAGCCCTGCATCAATTCATGATTATAAACTCAATTGACCATCAAGGCAGACATCCATGTAAGTTCATTCTCAAACCTCCTGACCTGCCCACAATCAATAAAAGTAAATTTGAAAATCTTTTTCATCTCATCATGTGATCCAAATTAAACGATTCACCTGTCTGTCTCTAGCTAAGCTTGTAAAGATGAGTAGAAATCAGGACTTCAATAAAAGTCAGGGTCTTTCCCTTCTCCATCCTTTAACTGTTGCCAAGGCTAAGGGTCCAGTCTTGCTGGGAACACTGAACCCTCTATAAATCCACTTTGATTGTATTCACAAAGAGTAGCATTTCTTTGAAAGGCTAAAGCTTGGGCCATGCTAGTCCACAGATTTTTTTGTCGACAGATTTTAAGTAATTATAGCAGGTAAGCTGTCTGGCTCCATTACAGAATTTAATAGTGGGCAAATAAATACTTTTATAACTTTGGTGTTACTTTTGATGTTGAAACCAAATCCACAAAAATCTTTGGGTACCATATGCTAAGTGCTATCAAAGTGAAGAAAAATTGTCAGTCTCTTTGGAGTTCCAACTGTCACTTACACAGTAGCCTATAAAGTGGGGTATGTGCAACTTGGAATTCAATTTTAGTGGACATTCCTAAATGGCAAATGAATACAAATGACAGTAATGACATGGCCATTAGTGCTGATCTCCAGATTAACGAATCAGTTTCACATCTGTGAATAGTCAACTTGATTTTTTGAATAGTCAACTTGAATCCTTTTAATGGTTACTTAATTAAAGGGAATTAGAACTTTAGCAATATGGCAATTTAATTTTTAAAAAGTGGGAGAGAAGTGTCACAGCTACATCTTTCATTCATTTTAATTTGAGAAAATGTATTATCTTCTCAGAGAGTATCAAAGAGAAGCTGAAAAGCATTTTTCCCCAAAGAAAAGTGGGTTATAATAATATGAATCACGAAGTTGCCTCATATTCAGTTGTCATTTAGTCAATGTTATTAACTTAGTTTTATAATAGCTTAAGGAGGTAGAGTCTCATAGAGTAATTCAATCAGTAAGAGCAAGTTCTTTAACCCCTGTTACAGCAAATCTCTTCTATTGATTTTTAGGGCATGTGACAAATGAGGAGAAATGCAAAGCAATTATAATTCTATATGGAATATCAGGCCTTACAAGCAGTTGGAGCTGGGAGCTCATGTTTGTGCATTCATTGCTATATGAGCTCTAGTCTATCCATTTCAAGAGTTATTAGGGTATTTAAGATACTACTTCTGAATGTTACCCATAATTTTGAACCCATATCTTTTCATTTCTTGGAGAACAATATATGTTATAAGTCCAGTTTCCCAGCTGCATTGGCATTCCTGAATGTTATGCATTTGGAGATACTCACTGGGTCAAGGGCTCAAAAGATTTGCTACTGTCTTTGTTTAAAAAATGTTTGAAGGTACATCAGATTTTTTTAATTCAAATACCAAAAACCCAATAGACAATGCCCATTTTTCAAGATGCCAACCTGTTTTTTGTGGGGCTTTTTTTTTTTTTGGGTGAGATTTACTTTTATATCACCAACAAAAATATATTTACCTTTTCTACTTCTAACCACATTTATGTGTTTTAAAAAAAATCTGGTTAGTGATTCAGTGCTTTTGAAGGGAAGTAGGAAAATCATTCCTTGGGGCTGAGAGACAATGAAGGACAAAAAGAAACAGGATTACAAAGGTCTTGGGGCTAAGAGATAATGAAAGAAAGAAATGAACAAGGAACAAAATAACATAGATCTGAGATATTCTGGGACTCTCCTTTCAAATCCTGTGTATCTTACTTAAAAACAAATCTGCTACTAATTTCATTTAAATTTATTTAAATATTTGATATTAAACTTCTTGCCTAAGATGAAACCATGCTCTGTTATCTTTGAAGGAAAACAGGGAGCTGGGATACCTAGAGCAGCAGGTGAGTAAAGGATGTGGAGATGAAGTTGGGAAGGAAGGCAGGGACCTTGTAATAATAAGACCAAGCCTACTGAGGACTGTAGATTTCTTTAAATCCTAACAGAAACTCTAACACAATCTAAAATTTTATTATATATTATATATTTTATATTATAATATTGAAATACACACAAAAGAGGAGAGAACATTCATATATCCATCAGTCGTATTTAATGATTATTAAGAAGTTGCCATGCTTACAATTCTATCTACCAATCTCATTTTTGGTGCAATTTATTTATTTATTTATTTATTTATTTATTTATTCTGAAATAAATATAAATCCCAGAGCTCATATTATATCATTTCTTCTTGCTGAGTATGTAGCTCTAAAAGCTATTATTCCACTTAATCAAGTTAGTGTTTCTTTGGTATATGTACTATTCAGTTTAGATATAACTTTTTTTTTTAAATATGATCTCCTCTTGCTACCATATTGGACTGAGATTACAAACCCGTTACATGCATTATATTTGATTATGATTTCTCTTTAATCTCCTTTAATTTGGAGCAGTGACTCTCTCTTCTTCCACCACCCTACTTTTACCATGCTATTGATGTGCTGAATGTATATGGTCTTTTTTGCTATAGAGGAGGGATTTGTCTGCTTGTTTCTCCTCTTTCTCTCTTTTCTTTTTTCTTCCTTTTTAAAATTTTTGTAAACTAGAAGTTAGTTGGAAAGTCTTGATTGGATTTTTTCCAAATGAATGAGGCTATGTACTTTAGATTGCCTCCCAGGATGGGGTACAAAATGTCAGGTTGCCCGACGATTAGCGAGTTTAAGATTGATCTCTGTGTTCCAGTGGTGACAGCCTTATCCCTTCATTGTGTAATTCTCTATCAGCATTTCATCTGATCATCTATTGACAATTTTTGCCTAAATCAATTATTTCATTAGGGTGTGCTAAATGAGAGTTTTCTAATTCTGCCAGCCTTTCCATATTTATTAGCTAGAATTATGTACAAAAGAATTTTCTCTAAACACCAGGTGCTATTGTTCCTTTTAAATACATTTTCTACAGGAAAGGCAAGATATATGTTGAAGATTTTTTCTTTAAATGACCGTTTTCAGTGGAAGGACCTCATATCCTACTTACTAGCAATGTTATCTCTTTCTTCATAACTTTCTTTCAAATATCTACATATATCAATTTTACATATATGGATTTATAGAGATTATAGATTATAGATGGGTAATATGTAGATTTTATATGTTCAATATGCTTCAATATATTATAATAATTATTGATGCTTTTTATGCTGAAATTTTCTCAATTTTGTCCAAAGCAAATCCCTTTGGTTAGGATATATACTTTTGTCCTTTTAATATAACCTTGTTCTTCCTTGAAAGCTTGTTTGCTTTCTGGCACAATAAAATGCTTCTTTTCATCTCCTGTATTTCCTTTTTTTTTAATCTTCTTTTTTTTTTAAATTTCATTTCTTTTCAGCGTAACAGAATTCATAGTTTTACATCACACCCAGTGCTCCATGCAATGCGTGCCCTCCATAATACCCACCACCTGGCTCCCCCACCCTCCCACGCCCCGCCCCTTCAAAACCCTCAGGTTGTTTTTCAGAGTCCATAGTCTCTCATGGTTCATCTCCCCCTCCGATTTCCCTCAACTCCCTTCTCCTCTCCATCTCCCCATGTCCTCCGTGTTATTTGTTATGCTCCGCAAATAAGTGAAACCATATGATAACTGACTCTCTCTGCTTGACTTATTTCACTCAGCATAATCTCTTCCAGTCCCATCCATGTTGCTACAAAAGTTGGGTATTCATCTTTTCTGATGGAGGCATAATACTCCATAGTGTATATGGACCACATCTTCCTTATCCAGTCGTCCGTGGAAGGGCATCTTGGTTCTTTCCACAGTTTGGCGACCATGGCCATTGCTGCTATAAACATTGGGGTACAGATGGCCCTTCTTTTCACCACATCTGTATCTTTGGGGTAAATACCCAGTAGTGCAATTGCAGGGTCATAGGGAAGCTCTATTTTTAATTTCTTGAGGAATCTCCACATTGTTCTCCAGAGTGGCTGCACCAACTTGCATTCCCACCAACAGTGTAAGAGGGTTCCCCTTTCTCCACATCCTCTCCAACACACGTTGTTTCCTGTCTTGTTAATTTTGGGCATTCTAACTGGTGTGAGCTTGTATCTCAATGTGGTTTTAATGGCTAGTGATGATGAACATTTTTTCATGTGTCTGACAGCCATTTGAATGTCTTCATTGGAGAAGTGTCTGTTCATATCTTCTGCCCATTTTTTGACATGATTATCTGTTTTGTGTGTTGAGTTTGAGAAGTTCTTTATAGATCCTGG
>PISX010031014.1:0-17921 GCA_004024625.1 Mellivora capensis
TTCTGGGATTCTGTGAGCTCCTGGATTCTGTTCAGCAGGAGTGTTGTGGGACCAGCAGCAGCAGTACCACAGGCACATAGACCTGAAATGTGGGTTCATGAGTTCCAGCAGGGGCTACTCAAAGACAGGACTCTGGGACTGGTCATTGGACCAGACGGGATCTTGCAGTTATTTTGAAATGAGGTCAGCAGCAGGGATGGAGTGAAAGAGGATGTCTGATTTAAAATTAGAAGGGAGTGAGCCATAAGAAAAGCTCCAGGACAGACCCCAGCAAAGAAGATATATAGACAAGACATCCCGTTGCTGATGCCTCATGGGAAGTTATCAGGGAGTAGCCAACAACAGCATCAGTAATTTCTTCCTTCTTTCCCAGGTTCTAATGCAGACCCATTTCTACAGGTCTGAGTGATATCCCAGGGCTTGTACCATATCTTACCCTTTCTTGGTCCTTGAACTGAATTTGCTCCAGTTATCAGTTACCCCCTGGGCTGCGCCTGGTCTCTGTGGCTCTAAACTCCCTCTGTCTATGAGCCCGTCCAGGGACTTGCTGCTCATATAGGCCTATTTGGGTGCCAACCATACTCTTGTAATGGTGGCATCTTTCAAATTCTCCAATCCTTATTGTGTCCTGAATCTCTAGACTTGAGAGAATCCTAAGATGAGAAACAGTTAACTCCACACGATTGCAAACTAAGAACTCTAAGGTTGCAAATCTTGACTACACCATAACTGATTTGACTAAACTATGAGAATCCAGACGTTCTCATTTATAGAATAAATGATAAGCCTAAGATGACTTCATTAATTCTCCATGAGTATTTAGTGAAAAAGAACAAGTTAAAAATATGTAACTTAGCTCTTGGAATAAAATAGAGTCTCAAAGAATATTTTTTGAGTAATTGGTACTAAAAATTATTCCACTTATAGATGACCTTATTTGTTATTTCTAAAAAAAAATAATATCAACAATCTCACCAGTGGGTATGAGTTTAATGAGATAATAAACATAAAATGGTCTGGAAACTAGTAAGTAATAATAAATATCAGGGTTTATTATTGACTAGTTCACATGACAACCACTCTTAAGATGATTTTGCTGGTTTTGTTCCTTCTGACTAAAGTGACATTGATGCACATCCACTCAACTTTTTTAATCATCTATGTTTCCCAGTTCCATTTATCAACTAAAAAAGTGGAAGGAAGAACCGGAGAAAAGGGAAAATTAGTAAAGACATAGAACTCTCTAGAAAATATACACTAAATGTCAGTAAAAGAAAGCTGCTCAGTAGTTTCATGAGGACAGAAGGGGGAGTGGTAACAAAGGGGCTTGAGTCGACTTTCATTTTGTTTGTTCTAATACTTTCAGGAGCATGTGTATAGCTGAACCCTTATCTGAATGTGTATCTTATGCATGTGTGCAGTTTGTTTTATGTAAATTATACCACAATACATCTGTTAAAACTGTACTTACTAGAATACAAGAAAAATAAAGACCTGAATCTGGAGAGTTAGAGAATTCAAATCCTCCCATAATAAGATTGAAAAAACATATACCTTATTGCAGAGAGGATGTGGGGCTTTGAAAGTTTTTTTTTAAGTAGGGAAGTAACACTGTTCTACAACCTTGCTGAAAAGACCACCAGACAGACAGCAGTGTGGAGGCAGCATAGAAAATGTTGAATCAAGGACCCACACATCAGTCCCATTTGCACTGCTTGGATATTTGGTCCTTGTTACCATGAGTTCCCAGAAAGAAAAAAAATGTAAAAAAAATTCCGGCAGACTTGAGTTATGAATATGAATGTGTGCTCCACAGGCTGGCTCTTTGTTGCATGTCTAATGAGCAGATCAAGGCTCCTGCAGGGGAAGAAAGGGCACCAGGTGCAGATGGAAAGCTGGCGTGGTGAGGAGGGCAGCTCTGCTCCAGCTCCTTGCCTAAGTAAATGCCTTTTCTCACTAAATATTGGACCTAGAAATGCTGCACCATCCCCTGTTTCATAAAACATTATTAATTGATAGTCAATCATTTAGCCTTACCTAATAAGAAAAACAACAACAACAACACATTATACATTCAGCTCTGGAGACAGGGGCTTTGGGAATTTTTCAGTTTCAGATTTATCAGGTGATCAGTTATGATTGCTTGCAAAAAACACACACTTTGGAAGTCAAACTTAAGAGAATGGGACTTTTTTCAGTGATGTTCATTCTTTCCAGTTTTCTCCAATGGAAACTACATTTTGTCCATGCCCAAAACCAGGCTTATACTTTGTACCTACTCTAGTCTTTGACAGAAATGCCTTTTTGCTCCTTAACCTACATTTCTTCTATAAAATTTCACCTTGGCTACCCTAAGCAGTAAGAATAACTCATTTTTCTTTTTTTAACATAAATAAATTATGCATCTACTATTCAATCAACAAATATTTATTGGGCATCTAGTTGCCTAACATTTTTCCAGCCACTAAGAGAAAAACAATTTAAAAAGAGATAAAAATTCTTGTCTTCATGAGACCTAATATTATTTTAGGGAAAAAGAAAATTAAAACAATAATAATTAGCATATGTAGTATATTGGGTGGAGCTAAGTGCATGCAGAAAAAAATAAAAGAGGGAAAGACAATGGCTGTTGATATCAAGACCAAGAAAATGTGAAAATTAAGTCTACACACCTAGAAGTGGCAAAAATGAATGTGATATTGTGAAGGCAGGTTCTAGAGGCCCAGGTGATGAAATCTCGATCATTTTCTAGCTTTGTGAATTCAAGCAGGTCATTCCCCATCTTCTCTGATTTTCCTCAGCAATAACATGCAAAAGCAGTGAAAACATATAACATTTATTGAGCCTTGATTTTGTGCATCAGGCATATATAATTCTCAAAACAACACTGTATTATGCACATCATTGTACCTACCCCTTCTTGGATAAGAAAAGTATGGCTCAAAGAGTTACATACCCTTCCTAAGAATATGCAGCCAGAAGGTGGCAGAGCTGAAGTCATGTCCATAGTGTTCAGCATCCCTGTAATTAAAGGGAGCCTTCCAGCACCTGTTTTGACCAGCATCCTCTTCCACTCCTTTACCTGAATTAAATATCCTTGTCCCTGTCCAGTTTCTGGGGTTCATGTGTTACCTTCTAGCTACATAAACTTCTCAACTGCAGTTCCCTCTTCTCGGCCTGACCCTACATTAGTACAATCACGTAACACAGACAAGGATGCAGCGGAACATGGGAAGAAAGTCCCGTAGAATCTGTGTACAGAGAGATACAGGTGGGCCCTCCCTGAGGTTAGTTTGTTAGCTGCCCTAGCTAAGCCACCACACGTCCCGTACAGACTGTAACCGGACTGAAACATTCGTATATACTCGTTCCAGGAATACATCCTTCTTAGGAGAAAGGTTGCATGAAACCCAGTGACCAAATTGAATAAAATATCTAAGGTTATTTCGTGACAACGGAAATAATTAAAGCTGACATAGAGCTAAAAACCAGCACTGCTGCATAGTAGATGTACACACATATGTATTACGTGTTTGTGTACATGTGCACGTTGTCTAGAGAAGCAAAGATAATTTTTTAAAAAATTTAATTATTTATTTGACAAGAGAGAGACACAGCGAGAGAGGGAACACAAGCAGGGGGAGCATTAGAGGGAGAGGCAGGCTTCCTGCTGAACAGGGAGCCCGACGCAGCGCTTGATCCCAGGACCCCAGGATCATGACCCCAGCCGAAGGCAGACACCCAATGACTGAGCCACCCAGGCACTCCACAAAGATACTTTTGATTAAACGTCAACCCCATCTCCTGAGTATTTGCTTTGGGGAAAGACATCCATCCTCTCTGAGCCCTGATATCCATACTTGTCAAATTAGAGTCAGCGATGACTGCTTTCCAGACTGGCATAGTTTTACTGACAGCATATATGTGGAAAGAATTATTGTACTTGCCAGCTCTTAACAGGTGATTCATATGTAAAATGCCAAATGAGGCCAATATCCAAAATATTTAACTTGAATTTAGATGAGGTAGTTTACATATTATAGATGATATGCATATTCTACCATTGTGTTGGACCACAATGGGTCAATAAATCAAAATTCCTCTCTTTACTGACAAGACATTTTCACATTAAATTGTCACATTCAGTCATGCTCCACAGCAAGCAAATGCTCACGGTGGCTGGTTAAAAACCATGAGTGCTGAAAGCAGTTAGAGTAAGGAACTGCTGGCCTTAATGAGCACTTACTATGTCCCAGACACTTTGTATTCATTTTATATTAAATCTCCACAAAGGTCTCAATAACCACAGAGCCGGGAAGTGCTAAAGGTAAGAAAGCTGGTTGAGTGGTAGAGCTGACCGTACAGCCTGTTCCTGGACAAGCAGATCGGACCTGAGCCAGCCCTGAATCTTCTGTGTGCCTCCTGCTCACGCCCACCAATTCATTCATGTGTTCCCCAGATGCGTCCTTATGTCTGGGAATTCATGTTACATAAATAAAATACGACCTCTTTCAAATAAGTCATGGTGCATTTGGAACAGAATGTGATTTCCTCATCTGTAAAATGGGGAAGATATATCCTGCCAATCTTGCTAGGCTGTTGTGGGAGCTGAATTTATATATTTTAATGTCTTTGTGGGTTGCAAATTATTCAACTAGCAGGAATCATTGCTGCTGTGGCTAAAATTCTTGGGCCAGACATCAAGATTTGTGTATTTGCTATGGGAAAAAAACAATGCCTTTGCTAAAGCCCAAAGGAACTCTGAGCTTTCAAAACAAAAGAAGAGAAGGAAGAGCGTATCAATCATCCCTCCTCCTTCCCACAGGAAGATGCCATTCACAATGCCAACACTGCATAGAGCCATCCACTTTGCCCATGTGTTTTTAATTATTTTGTTAATTAGGAAGCAAAGTAAAATTAGAGACAGCTCCATTTTTTCCTTTATTTAAAAAATATTTTCCACTTTTGTTTCTTGCATCCTAATTGTGCCCTGCTGCTGCCAGACACCTCCTGCGGGGACCTCCAGGTGCTCCAGGACTTGAAAACAGGGGCTGGGTTTGAGGACACTGCAGGCTGGAGGTGAAATAAGGTGAGTCAAGGTCAGAGGTATAAATCACAAAAGTCAAAGTCAGAGGTATAAATCACAAAAGTCAAAGAGGTATAAATCACAAAAGCTGAATATGGAAAGATACAGCAATGTAGAGAAAACGCATATTGTTTGAAAGGACACTATTCCTTCTTAGATAACTCTTACCCAGCACATACTATGCAGCAAAACATCACAATGATTACTAATTCCTGTAATTCCCACCACAACCCTATGAGGCAGATTTTATTATCATGCCCAGTTTTCTGATGAGGGAACAAATGAGAGAAGTAGTTTGCCTAACTTGCCTTAGTATTTATAGTTATGAAATTAGAGATAGAGAATTAATTCTGGGGAATCTCATTCCATAGCTTATGCCCTAAGTCCTTAACTACCCACACAACAATCAGGCAAAGTTTTCTTGGCCCTCACTCCTGTTTTGGAGGAGGAAACAAGACTCAGGTTCACACATGTCTTCCATGGTCACTGCGTGTATTAATTAGTTTGGCTGCTATAACAAAATACCAAAGATGGGGTGGCTTTAACAACAGATTTTTTTTTCCCTCATGGATCTGGTAGTTGGACATCTGAGACCAACATTGAGGGAAAGCAGATTTCATTCTGAGGCCTCTTCTCCTGGGTTACAGGTGGCTACATCTAGCTGTGTGCTCACATGAGCTCTTTGTGTGTGTGCAGGGAGATCACAGGAAGCTCTTTGGTGTCTCTTTCTTCTTCCTGAGGGCCCCACCCTCAGGACTTCACCAAAACCTAATCACTTTCAAAGGCTCCATCTCCAAGTACCATCACCCTGGGGGGTAGGACTTCACATATGTGTTTTGAGGCAATACACATATACAATCCATAATATGCTGCCTCTATCCTTCCAAAATTCATATCCTTCTCACCTTCAAAGTGCATTCAATCCATCCTGACAGCCTCCAAATTCTTCACTCATTCCAGCATCAATTCTAAAGTCTAAAGCCCAAAGTCTTATCTAATTATCATCTGAATCAGAAACAGGTGAGACACAAGGTAAAATTCACCTTGAGTGGATGGAGGGGACAGAGGAGGTCCTTGCCTTGTTCCTGATCTTAGTGGTGAAGCTTCAATTTTCTCACCATTAAGTCTGATGTTGGGTGTAGGGGTTTTCTGTTTTGTTTTGTGTTTTTGTTTTTTGTTGTGGTGGTGGTTTTATAGACAGTAGGGTTTTTTTTTTTAGACAGACTTTATCAAGAATAGGCACTTCCCTTTCTATTCCTAGAAGAGTGAGAATTTTTATCATGAATCAGTGTTAGATTTTGTCAAATTCTTTTTCTGCATCTACTGATATGAACTTGCAATTTTTAATTTTAGCCTGTTGATGTATTTGAGCCTGTTGGCTTATGAATGTTGAACCATCTTTGCATATATGGGATAAATCCCACTTGGTTATGGTGTATAATTCTCCTCACACATTGTTAAATTCAATTTGTTAACGTATTATTGGGGATTCTTACATCTATGCTCATGAAAGACACTGATCTGTGCTTCTCTTATAACATCTATTTCTCATTGTGGAATTAGGGTAATGCTGGCCTCAGTGAATGAGTTTGGAAACATTTCTGTACCCTGAAAGGGATTATAGAGAATTGGTATAACTTCATTAAATGTTTACTGGAATTCACCAGGGAACCCATCTGGGTCTGTTGCTTTCTGTTTTGGAAAATTGTTAATTATTGGTTTAATTTCTTTAATAGATAAAGGCCTATTAAGTTAGTCTGTTTTTTCTTGTGTGAATTTGGACAGACTGTGTCTTCTAAGTAACTGACCCTTTTCATCTAGGTTTTCACTTTTGTGGGCACAGAGCTGCTTGTGGTATCCCTTTATTATGCTTTTCATTTCCATGGGATCTGTAGTGATGTGCCTGCTTCGTTTCTGATATTAGTAATTTATTATCTTTTTATTCTTAGTCTAACTAGGGTCTTATGGATTTTATTGATCTTTTCAAAGAATCAGCTTTTGTTTCCATTGACTTTCTCCATTGATTTCCTGTTTTAAACTTCATTGGTTTCATATATTTCTTTCATTTTGTTTACTTTGAACTAAAATTTGCTCTTTTTCTAGTGCCCTAAGATGGAATCTTAGATTGCCAATATTAGATATTTTTCCTTAGATTTTTTTCTTTTCTAATATAGTCAATGTATAAATTTTTGATGCCTCAAATTTCCCCCTAAACACAGATTTCACTGAATCCCACAAATTTCAGCAAATTTCATTTCCATTTGAGATTTCCTCTTCGACATATGTGTTATTTAGATGTGTGCAATTTACTCTACATGTATTTTGTCATTTTTTCAGTGTTTTTTCTGTTATTTCTAATTTAATGCCACTGTTGTCTGAGAGCAGTTAGTGTGTGCTTCTACTATAATGTATAATTTGAATAGTTAAATATTTATTTACTATTTCTGATTGTGTATTAATATGTGAACTGAGCCTGTAATCATGCATTTTCCTCATTTGATTTTGAACTGAGTAAAAATCACTTCATTAAATTATAGGTCCAATGTTCTTCCTTCCATTTTCTTGAGCAATTTAACTCTTACTAGAAAGCATGGCATTTTGTGAACATTTATTGATGATGTTACTCAGTTTGTGGTGGGAGAGGTCTTTGATGATTATTTCAATGTATTGAGTACATTTTAATTTGTGGGTTTTCCATTTATTTTTTGAGCAAATTTGACATTTAATATCTATAAAGATACATATTTCCTCTGGTTCTAAAATTTATTAGTGTATAGTGGTTTGTAATATCATTTTTTAGTCTTGAATATATCTCCTTTTTTCAATTTATATTCCCAGACCAGAGATTTATCTAACTTACTTTTCAAAGTAACACCTCTTAATTTTGTAAAGATGTGCTATTGTGTTTGTTGCTGTGTTCTCTACTTCATTTATCATGCTCTTATCCTTATTACTTTTGTCTCCTTTCCTTTGGTTTTAGCTACTTGATTTGTTTCCAACATTTTGGAAATGTGTAATTTATTAATGTGTAATTTATTTGTCTCATTTTGCTTCCTGATACATGTATTTCAAGCTAAACATATCTCAGTAAGTGTTGTCTTAGCTATGTCTGCTTTTTTACTGACTATACGTCTGCCTATATTAACATACACTTTAATAAACATTATTTTTCTGGCTAGAGAGTATTCCATTGTCAATACTCTCAGATATATACATTGTTGCCAGCATGTTACTGTTGTAGATGTTATTATGATAAATATATTTACAATTACAATTCTCTAGAATTGTTTAATTTTGTTGTATTTCCAAGTCATAATTTGATCATTCTGGAGTCTTTCAACTGAGATTATTGAGTCAAAGGTATGAATTTTTTGAAACTCTTGATATCTTGAATTTCTGCAAAGCTATTATAACAATTGTATTATCATCAGAAGTATGAGATATAAAATTTTGCCACAATTATTACTCTCTCCAATTTAGAAGAATACAGTTCCACAAAAATGGGCCAATCTGATGACCCTCTGCTTAAATGCCTTAACACCTTAACTTTGGACAAAATAACAAAAACTTTTTCATTCTTGGTCTTTTAACATATTAGATTAAAAAATAGTAATACCATAATATTATTTTCTGTTTGAATCTTCTTGGTTTGAACAATCCACAATTACTATGCATTCATAGGAAAAATAGGAGAGTTTATATTTTTACAAGTTGTAATTATTTGCCTTATAGAAGTGTTCCTCAAATATTGGTCTAAAGCTGCATCTAATGAATGCTCAAGAGACTTTATGTTTAAATCTGTTTTATCTATTGAAAATTAGCATAGAAAATGTAAATTAAGAAGTAATTATTTATTACTTTTAATAAAACTAATTTATTATTTATTTATCCATTATCCATTATTTATTTATTTGAATTCACTACTTATTTTAAAATAACTACATTAATCACATTAAGCGTTAACATAAATGGCATGTTTTTATGTGCTTCTGTTTTTCGAAATGTGCTTCACAGATTTATATTTTTCAAAACCCAAAGTGTTACAAAAAACAGTAGCATTACTTTAAATTTTTGGAAGAAATTGTAATACCTAGCTTAATCACAGACAGCTTGATTCACATCATCTCTGCTGCTGCATTCAATATTTTGTGACTTTTATTTTACTTTTTAAGTGCTGTAAAGAATATCAGGTCTCGGGATGCCTGGGTGGCTCAGTGGGTTGGACGACTGCCTTCTGCTCAGGTCATGATCCCGGAGACCCGGAATCAAGTCCCGCATCAGGCTCCCAGCTCCACAGGGAGTCTGCTTCTCCCTCTGACCTTCTCCTCGCTCATGCTCTCTCACTGCCTCTCTCTCAAATAAATAAATAAAATCTTTAAAAAAAAAAAAAAGAATATCAGGTCTCACACAGATAAGCAGTTGGGAAAGAAAACTGTACTTTAATAATCTTTTTATATCATTATGGATACTTTGATACTAAACTAAACTTGATTAGTGTGAAGTTTCTTAGAGATAAATTGCAATGTGGAATCTAAAATGAATGTCTTGAGCTCTGTGCTGTTTTATGTTCATACTTACTGGTCAGTCTTGCACTTTGAGTGTCTTTTACCCATGTTGTTAGCCTTGTAACATCATGCACTAGTCATTTGAGACATCAACCCACTGATTTTGTAGTTCTCCCAACTATGAACATATTTAACCACAAAATATGAATAAATGATTTGTTGATATGGCTAATATTTTCATGAGAAAAGTCTTGAAGTTTTGAGAAACAGCCAATCTCATGGTGGGAGATAACAATTTTTTCTAAAATTTGATTTTTATTTACAAACTCAAATATTACCATTGGCAAAGATGTCAATCTTTTTATTTGTTTGTTTGTTTATATTTTTAAGACTTTATTTATTTGAAAGAGAGAGAATGAGAGAGAAAACTTAAAAGGAGGAGGGCAGGAGGGAGAGAAGCAGACGCCCCACTAAGTGGGGAAGCCTGATGCAGGATCATGACCCGAAACAAAGGTTGTTGCTTAACCACCTGAGCCACCCAGGCGTCCCGATGCCAGTCATTTTATTTAAAGAGACACATTCATTTAGTTTGTTCCTGAGGAAATAAATGCTACACAGCCAAGTCTGAATACAGATAGTTTGTCTCTCAGTCATTGTTTCCAAGTAAAAATCGTGTCCTATGGAAAAAAGCATAGTTCACCTTGCAATTCAAACACAATTAATTTTTTTTTAGATTTTATTTATTTATTTGACAGAGAGAGATCAGAAGTAGACAGAGAGGCAGGCAGAGGGAGAGAGGGGGAAGCAGACTCCCTGCTGAGCAGAGAGCCCGACATGTGTCTCGATCCCAGGACCCCGGGATCATGACCCGAGCCGAAGGCAGAGGCTTTAACCCACTGAGCCACCCAGGTGCCCCTCAAACACAATTATTTTTGGAGGCAACCATTGTGCTTACATATGTATCAGAGTAATTTATATGGATTTTTCGTTTTGTTATCTAGAATAAGTATTCAAGCTCAATTTTGATAAAGTGAATATTTTTATTGTTTCATCAACATTTTAAAGTGAAATGGGCTTTTTTCTTCCTTCTTTAAGCATATGACAATAGAGAGACAAATATTTACTAGTATAAATGATTCTGCTACTCTGATTCATACCAAGAAGCCAACAGTTTCAGCCACCACTTGTTTTGTTTGTTTCATTAATGCATTTTTCCTCACAATGAAAATAAGAAAGTAATCTAGTATTATTCTGAAATGGCATAGGCTCCATAAACCCCCTAGAGAGGTCCTGGGAAAATCTTTGTGTTCATAGACACAGTTTGAAAAGTGCAGTCCTAGGGGGCCCAGCTTGCTTAGTTGGTAGAGCATGTGACACTTGATCTCAGGGTCATGAGTTCAAACCCCATATTGGGCATGGGGTCTACCTTAAAAAAAAAAAAAAATTACAGTCCCAGAATGAAATGACAATATCAGTTATTCTCCCCATGTTGAAACACGTGACATGTTTAACCCCCCCCTTCCTTAGGTATTCAATTAAACATAGACAAACAGGGGCGCTTGGGTGGCTCAGTGGGTTAAGCCTCTGCCTTCAGCTCAGGTCATGATCTCAGGGTCCTGGGATTGAGTCCCACATCGGGCTCTCTCTCAGCGGGGAGCCTGCTCTCCCCACTCCCCACCCCGCCCTGTCTGCCTCTCTGCCTACTTGTGATCTCTCTCTGTCAAATGGATAAATAAAATCTTAAAAAAAAATAAAATAAATATAGACAAACAGAATCACTAGTTGATAAAGAATTTAAATGCTATTGCTAAGAGAATCCAAAATGTGTCATTGGCTGAATGCAAAGGCTTTAGCAACAGGCAGGTGGGTCTACCCATTGTGGTTTGGAAAACTTGTAACTGCTGTGAAGCAGAGCCAAGCCATTTTACTTAACTATTATTGGCTTAATCTCTAGACTCGGACCGTGCAATGACCAAGGCTGGAGTCTTAAGCAAAATTATAGAAAACTTTTAAAATGGTGGTGTGTCTAGTTCCTTCTTGATCCATTCAGTGAAGTCTGACAAGAGAAAGATAAACATAACTTATTTTCCAAACTCAGACTCTTTCACAGTGAAAAGGGAACTATTAATAAATTTGCCTGGAGAAGGAGTATAAGCCAGGATCATACTAAGTTAAATGGTATATATGTTCACCTAATACAGGATAAAGACGAAGTCATTCCATGATGCTCTACGGAATGACTGGAAAGAAATATCACTGTGCTAAGCAACGCACTCTATGTGTGTGGCTTGTATTCCAAACTCACTGAGGGTCTTATTATTTATAGCATTGCAGAGTTGGGGGGAAAATGCTTTTCTAAAGAAACTTTAATCCATCGTAAAGGGTCCCTGCAAAATAGCAGCCATATTGGCAGTTAAGAATGTGACCCAAATCTTTTTTAAAAATCCCACCGTTTTTTAACTATTCCTCCCACAGTCTGGGAGGAGTGACACCGAGTCAGTGGGTTTCCTACCTGGGGCAATTGTTTCAAGTGACCTTTAGCTCTTAAAGTAGGAGAAGATTGCACTGAATAGGGAGGTTCGTGGTTAAGAGGCAAAAATTACTGTGTTTGAAATGCATGTTGTGACAACATGTCTTTGGCTGGGTTTATTTGCACATAAAATAGAAAAACACACTGGCAGTCCACTAAGATTTTGAGGAATCAGCATTTCCAAATAAAAGTCAAATTCAGGTCTATGTGGCAGAACCCTTAAGAAGAAGCTTAAGTGCTTCTTCTCTGGAGGCTCTTTAGCTAGAAAGGACTTGTATTCAGACTCTAGAGAAGTTCCCATGACACCCAGAGATCCTGGAGTTTGAGTTTTTTCAGTAAGTTTGATGTGAGTCTGGGTTGTGTTTTGGGCTGAGTAGAGGGTGCCATCATCCTTCATCTATTGCGATTTTATTTTCCTGTCACATGCGGCCCAGATCAGCCCCCCAAGTAGACAGCCTCCTAACTGAGCTCATGCTGTAATTTGGTCAATAGAATCTTGACCCGCCTACATCCATTTATATTCTGTCTTGTCCTAACCTCCTGGTTTATATGCTCAAGTCTACGGCCTGGGTACCAGAGCTCCCTGAGCGAGTCAATGGTTGTTCCTTTATCTTCTTAAATATTGCCTGAGTTGCTCCTCAAAATAACGGTCTCTTTTTTGATTAAGAAAACCTGTAATTTACAAGAGTACATATGTCATACTTTGAAGACACTTTGACATTAACTTGGCAGGGCCCTTAATTTAACACTATGTGGTTGAATAAATGAATGAGTGTTTGCATGCTCAATGAACTGAATATATTTAGTTTTTTCTTCAGATTTTAGCCTTTCAGAATTTTTTTTTCCTTTCTCTGTCCCTCCCCCACCCTCTCTCTTTTTCTCTTTCTCCTTCTCCTCAATCCTCCTTCTCCTTTCCCCTCCCTTTCTTCTTCTGCTCACTTTCCCTAGGATCTAGCTAGGAGGATCTCAGAAAGTATCATGACTTTGGTGTCGAATCTAAGAAATTTTTGTCTTACTCTACATTCTGAGAATTTTCTGAGTTTTTCAAAAATTTATAGTTTCATGCTTCAAATTTAACTCAGTGAACCATGTTTTGTTAATTGTTGCACAGGTTTTAATCACTGGGTTGCTGGGTGAGTGTAGAAGTCCAGTCCGTCTTGGGCCTTTGTTGCATGAGTGAAGGTGGGGTATAGCTTTTTCAGTGGTGTTTGGCTAAAGTAGAGGGGGTACTAGAGAGATGTTTTCTGCCTTGTAAGGCTGCCCCATCCTGGTCCTTTAGCTAGAAAAACTAGGTATCTCCCCCCCACCCTTTCTTCCCTCCATACCTCTTCCCTTTTCTTCTTTCCTTCCTTCTTTCCTTCCTTCCTTCCTTCCTTCCTTCCTTCCTTCCTTCCTTCCTTCCTCCTTACCCCCCTTCCTTCCTATTTGTGTTTCCAGGTTGCTAGCTTCTTGCACTCCAAGTCTGGGATATGCAAGGTAAAAAGCAAGCTCAGGGAACTCTTTACTGTGTCATTCTTTGTGTCTTGATTCCCAAAAGCTAGTATGCTTTCTTCTTTCCACCTTTCAGAGTTTTCAATATTTGTTTTATATATATGTCAAAGGTTTTTAGTTGTACTTAGCAAGGGAACTAGAGGACAGTGTATCTCCTCCAGGTTCCAAGAAAGAGAAGTCTTGTCCACAGATTTTTTATTGATGTATTCAAAATGTATTCTTGAAGTCTAAAAAAAATTCAAGGAAATATGGACTTTCTTGCATTTAAGGCTGTAATAAAATATACACCAGGGAGCCTGGGTGGCACAGTCGTCTAAGTGTCTGACTCTTGGTTTTTGGCTCAGGTCATGATCTCAGGGTAACGGAATCAAGGCCTGCACTGGGCTCAATGCTTGGTGTGGAGTCTGCTTGGGACTCTCTCTCTCTTTCTCTCATTCTGCCTCTCCTGCTCTCAAATAAGTCAATAAATTTAAATTTTTAAAAATAATAAGGTAAAATAAAATAAAATGTACACCATTTAATACTGGTATTAAAAAAGGATTATAGCCTTGATTTGTTGTGAGTGTTGGAGAATAAGATCATGTTTCTCTAATTTTCAGTTCTGATTGCACAATTTTAGGATAAGTTGGGCAATGGCAAGATTTGGGAGAACATAACCATTACAAGGTACCCAGGTTTTTAATTTCCCTTCTCTAATTTGACATTTCTCTTTCCTTTCAAGGTCTTCCTCTCTACGTTACCACAGTCCCACAACACCTGAGTATTTCTTCCGATGTGATTCACACATTTCATTCTGTGTCAATGAATGCACATAACATCCTTTCATGCTTAGTGACAAGAATATTTTTAAGCTTTTCTTTTGTGTGTAACCCTTCTCTATCTGCTTCTACATGATTCAGAGTAGCTAATCATACATGCCCCACAGAGAGAGGAAGAGAGAGGTACACAAAAAATCTAAAGTGTAAAAATGATGCTTTTTCCAAAGTAAATGCACCTGAGTAGCCACCTACCCACCAGATAAAGAAACAGGACATTTAGGGTATTAACAGCCATTCAGAAATATCTCTATCACTATCCTTTCACTAGTCATCATTTTCTGAAAGCTAACTATTACCTTAACTTTTAATATCATAGATCAGTTTTGTCCAATATATAATATGAATGTATATATATATATATATATCATGTAAAATATATATAAATCATGTTTGTGTTGCGTTTTTGTGACTTTTTAATAATGTGGTATTCACTGATATTGTTGCATATGGTAGTAGTTCATTTCTTTACATCACTGCATAATATTCCACTGTATTAACATTTATCTAACCTTCTACTATTCACCATCATTGTATGTGTCCAATGTTTAACACATAAGGTAGAAGCCAGATTCTATCTTTCTTTGTACAAATATTAATTGATTCAGAAATCCTCACTGGGAGAGTATCTTTCCCTGTGTGTGTACTTTTTTTACCTTTGTAAATACCAAATGCTGCATAAGGGTCAATCTGTTTCTGAGCTGTCCTTCCTTTCCCATTAATGTATGTATCTGTTCTAATGCCAATAACAAGTTGAATTAGAGGCTATATACATCTGATGTCTGCTAGTATATGACAGATGACTTTATTGTTCTTCTAAATTGTGTTCACTTACTTGTCCTTCTGATTTCCTAGCTGAGAGTTTGAATGGAACTTCATGACTCGATAGGCCAGATTAGAGAGAACCAAGTCTTTCAAATACCAAGCTTTTAATTAATTAAAGAAACATATCTCTCCATTTTGTAGGCTTTATTTAAACCATTTCAATAAAAAAAAATTCTTCTGCATTTTCACCCTCTTTCCCCCTCTCTATATCTTAGTCCTATATAATCTACTGACCTATTTTTACTTCAATAATCCTCTCCTCAATCATATTGATCTCTGTTACTATTATTTGTTGAGTTCTTAATTTCAATTATTTAACTTTATCTCCTAGAATTTCAATATAATTCTATCTTTACAGATGCTTATTTTCTGTTGACAGTGTCCATCAAATCATCCATTCTCATGAACATACCACATTTATTTTATTTTCTGGGTCTTGTAATTTTAATACATAGATCTCCTGAGTACTTTTCTGACATCTTTTTAAAATTCCAATTTAAATTATTTTATTTTTGTCTCTAGTATGTATGCTAATTTTTAACTGAATGTCATGAAATATTTTAGAAATTATTTAAGGTTCTGGATAGTCTTATATTCCCACATTTAGAATTTGTTTTCCCTTCTCTAAAATAGAATAGGAGATCACCTTTTCCAGTCTACGATTGATCTGATTTGAAACTGGGTATCAATCTTTATTAAAGCTTCTTCATTTCATCCCTTCCTCCCATATGCAGCTCTTTGGAATGCGTGTGTCTGTTAGGGACCCTCTTCCTGGTAGATCCTGTCATTCAACTTGCATCTTCTCAGGCCTGCTAGAATATTGGATTATCTTAGTTTTTCAGCTTTTTACCTAAATTCTATCTTACTTCTCAGTATAGCCAGTGCTAATGAATTAGTAAATTTCCTGTGTGGAAAATTAGCATGCATATTGGATTATCTTTCCATACTTCCATTTTTTTTTAAGGACTTTCCCCCTTCAAGTCCTGTAAGCTTGTGCTCAGTGTTGGCTTCAAATATATATGCTTTTTAAAATTTTGTAACCCGTTCATTAAATTGTTCTCCTTGGGAATATTAATGTGAAACAATCTAGTTTTTCATAACCAGAAGCAGAAGTCTTCATATCTCTCTCAGCTTAATCCTTATGGTAACTGTCCTAGAGCCATCTTCTGTCATGGAATTTTAAAACCCCATGGTTGCAAAGAGAGACATTTCTTCCTGTCCACCACCAATGCTGACATACAGTGTCCAGCGATCATCAAAGCCACTATTTTACAGATGATTTTTTTTTAAAAGGTCGGTAATGTGTCTCTTCCTCCAGAAATGGACAAAGGAATAATCTTTCTATTAATATTTGCAATCGATGTGAGTCATAGCTAACATGTTTAGGGATTAGTATCCATGTCTTATGCATCGGTGCTATTTCATATAACTTCCTGTAGAATTTTAATTACAAAAAAAATACTTCTTCCCAACATAATTGTCAGTATTTTCCATTGCATTGTAGACTTCTGTTTATGAAGAGATGGTGTCTTGGTGATAATTGTTTTCTGCTGAGAAGCTGTTTTCCTTAATAAAATGGTATGAAAATGAGTCACAGGAACTCTCACTACCCCTGGTAGTCAGTGCAGACCCAGCAGAAGAGCCAAACCTGACTTTACAGGGACGTGACCTTGCATGCAGGCGCTATTCTACTGTCCCACCCTGCCAGGAAACTGCTTTCCTTATCTCCTCCCCTCTACCCAGGAACAGCTCAGCCAATGAGAAGCCACTCTAGTAGGAGTTCCCAGTTGACTCCTAGGACGTTAGTTCATAACATCCTCCGACATCCTCCTTTTCTCCCTAAAAACAGGTACCTCCCCTTTGTTCTCTGGGCTTGTCTGTGATTTTGCCACAACTTGTATATCCCAGATGCTTTTCTTTTACTCCCCCAAAAACCATCTTTTGCTGGTGAAATAACTGGTGGTTTTTGTTTTCAAGTTGTGGAAATCATGAAACTGCAGAATGACCTATGCCTCTCTCTGAAGAGCGCACTAGTGAGGTTCCAACACAATTTGTTGGAATTCAGTAGCAAGTTTATAGGAAACTGAAAACTTTGCTGGACTAGATTATTTAAGGCTTCATTTTTCTACTATTATTTTTGTCCTAATTTCTTTGGGTACCTTTACCATTTCTGTCAAATAATGTAGTAATCATTTTGTTTGTTTGCCAATCTCATTTGGTTCTTTTTTTGTTTTTTGGGTATCCACTTTAAAACCTTTAAAAATGTTGATAAAGCAGTGTGAAAGTGATGAACTAATTTTAAAAAAATGTAAAAATAATCTCCCACAACTGAATTGTAAATGCTCAAAGAATCAAGTATTGTTTTATATATTTTGAATGAAGCTAGGCTGAAAGTAAGTACTTTAAATAAAATATGTGCCGAGGGGAGACAAGATGGCGGGGAACTAGGAGGAGGCTCTGGTTCAACCTGTCCCCTAAAGTGAGCTGATTACCTACCAAGGAACTCTGATCACTCATGAAATCAGCCTGAGATCAAAATTCTACTTGTCAGGATCTCTACGGGGGCAGAAGACGCCAGTGGGCAGGTAAAGCCGAGCAGGAACACCGGACTGGTATCAGAAGATAAACAAAAGGGGGAGGGAGCCACCCGAGGAGACGCATTGGGAAGT
>PISX010031015.1:0-17942 GCA_004024625.1 Mellivora capensis
GAGGCATTCTCTTCAAGGTTTAAAAGTAATTTTGAAAATTGTATTTGCATTGCGATCATTGAAAGGTATAAAAATTAACAATTACATATATAAGAGAAAGTAATTTTCCTGCAATGTAATGAAAAGTTCCGAGTTCTTTAAAGACTTCTACTTTTTAATTTATAAGCAATCTTCCTAAACATCTTGTGTCTGACCCACATATACAAATTGAATTTTTTTTCTCTTGGAATGGACATCTACCCATGTAGATGTGCTTGGTAAATTTGTAATTATGCAACTTAACTGATTTTTTTCTTTATAGAAATTATATATGTGTTCTGTCTGGCCCTTTTGCATTTTTTTTAAGATTTTATTTATTCACTTGACAGACAGAGATCACAAGTAGACAGAGAGGCAGGCAGAGAGAGGAAAGGAAGCACACTCCCCGCTGAGCAGAGAGCCCGATGTGTGGCTGGATCCCAGGACCCTGGGATCATGACCCAAGCCGAAGGCAGAGGCTTTAATGCACTGAGCCAGCCAGATGCCCCCCCTTTTGCATTTTTTGAGCTCCTGACTTTATTATATATGGCTCTGTGAATATTTTGGTCAAAAATAAAGGAAAAATAGGTAGTTGGATCCATAGTATGTTATTGATGGAGCCAATTCTCATAACCCTTAGATGTCTCTTATAGGCCATAGAAGGGAAAAGGAGCATATGAACTATGCATAGTAAACTTGGAGCGCTGTAGGAAAAAAAAAAAAAAGAAAGAAAAAGAAGAGAAAAAAGTATTAAAGTATTTATGTATACTTGGCCATTCCTCTAACACCTAGACTATTATTTTGATTTGAGGATAGAAACAATTTGCTGAGTCATGAAATGGCAAAGCCTGAGGTGGGGCCGACTGGCTTCAGCACTGTGTTTGGGGCTGTTTCCTCAGACCCCTGCTCCTCTCGCTGCATCTGGCTCTGTTTCTGCTGTGTGGGCTCGTTGGAAACAGGTTATTCCCTGTGGGTGCAGAATCTCTGTGGAAGTTCTTACCTTCACCTCTCCACAGTCAAGGCCAGTGGCAAAACTCTCTCTTTTTTTCCCTTATATGCCCTGCAGCCTGTTTAGGGTATTGGCTGCATACAATTGCTGTCTGTCAATATATAGATGTTCTCTGTCTTCTTTACACCTTTATTATTTCAGGCAGCATGGTGCCAGAGTCCGTGCTTTTAACCACTACCCTATGCTGCTTCTATTAGATCATAACGTCTTATGTGAAACCCAACACTGGCTGAAGAGGCATTGGAAGGAGATGGTACTGGCCAAATCCAGATGTCCCTTTGCTCCACCAGTGTGCCCTGTGGCTAAGAGAATGGAAGTAAGCCTCTAGATGTGCTTGCTGGCTTCTTCTTTTCCTCTAAAGCTCTGGTCATGGTGCTAAGTTTTTATAGGGTGCTGTGAGTTCTTTGCAGAAACTTTTATTTTTCATGGTTTTGTATTTTATGCAAAAGATGGTTTGGAATCCAACTACTAGCTGATAATCCATGAGAATGACAACGTTTCAGGTGTTTCTTGGGTTTATAACATATTGTAAAACTGAATACATCACACCCTGTTGATAACAAGTAGCAGAATTAGTGACTAAATGTCACCATTCAAGTCTTGCATATCTTCTTCCTCACCCTGATGGTATGGATCCATGGTTCTCACTCTTGGTTCCCACCTCAAACCAAACAAACTAAGATCTTTAAGAAGAGGGTAGTTTTCTAAACCACTCTGAGTGATTCTAATATTCAGCCAGTGTTGACAGTCACTAGGGAAAATCCTCATGTGAAACCTGGCAAGCTTCCAAGGAAGATTAGGTGATAATTGAGTATAGAAACTTCCCTGTGTGACTATTACAATGACTGTTTTGCCAAATGGCTACTTTATCATAGTTTATGCAATTTTTGATCAGTTTTTATCTTTATTCCCCCCCATTTTGATGGAACAAAGGGAATAATGATGCATAAATGATATATCTATTGCATAGTGTGCTTTTTTTAAAAAGATTTTTATTTATTTATTTGACAGATGGAGATCACAAGTAGGCAGAGAAGCAGACAGAGAAAGAGGAGGAAGCAGGCTCCCTGCTGAGCAGAAAGCCTGATGCGGGGCTTGATCCCAGAACCCTGGGATCATGACCTGAGCCGAAGGCAGAGGTCTCAACCAACTGAGCCACCCAGGTGCCCCAACAGTGTGCTTTTTTAAATTTAAGGCAGTGATTCTCAATCCTTCCTGGAATCACCTAAGGTCCTTAGAAATTAAAATTCTCTGATCCAATCTCAGACCAGTGAATTCAGCTGTTCTGGACTTGTGACCCAGCTATTTGTCAACCTTTATCCCTCCAGGTGATAAAAGTATAGCCCAGGTTGAAAACTACTGGCATAAGGGGAAAATAAAATCTTCGTATGGTCCTTGATTCTTCCGTTGGTTTTGGAAGTCTGACACAATTATCTATGGGCTAGTGAACAGCGATCTGCAGTTTGCTGTCTGAAAACAAATTCATCCATAAAGAAGTTGTAGATAGCACTAATTTCTTTCAAATTCCTACCAGATAATCAGTTTGGGGAGACAGGCTATGCATAGCCAGACAGCTCACAAAAAGTTACTTGCAATTCTTCCCTAACAAATGTTTCTCCTGCATTATTAGAGTTTCATATCTCAGCAGGTATTTTATTTATATTGGAAAGCTCTCCATTCTTGTCCATATTGTCATATAGTATAATCAACCCACTGAATGTTAGTGGAGCTATTACAAAGTGTCTACATACTTTATTTGGTTGGAGAGTATAGCCTCTATATAACATTCATAACCGGTTTAGTGAAGCAGAAGAAGAACCAACGATGCGAAGATATTTCACCTGAAGTTTTCATTCTTAAACTTTTGTGTGCATGAGCCCACAGATATTGGATGCAGTAGATCGTTGGTTGGTGTGAGATTCTTTACTATTCACAGGCAGCCCAGACAGCTCTGAGGCAGGTGCGCCTGGACTACATTTTGAAAGACGAAGCAGTAAAATTATTCAAACATACATGATGATCACTTTAGATTTTGAAATTTGATTTCTTTAAAAAAATTTTTTTTAAATTTATTTATTTGTCAGAGAGAGAGGGAGAGAGAGCGAGCGAGCAAGCACAGGCAGACAGAGTGGCAGGCAGAGGCAGAGGGAGAAGCAGGCTCCCTGCTGAGCAAGGAGCCCGATGTGGGACTCGATCCCAGGACGCTGGGATCATGACCTGAGCTGAAGGCAGCCGCTTAACCAACTGAGCCACCCAGGCGTCCCGAAATTTGATTTCTTAATAGGAAAGCCTACCTGTTCTCATCGGAATATTTGTGTACTCCCCAAATTTGTATTTTAAAATCCCAACCCCCAAAGATGATGATATGAAAAGGTAGGCCCTGTGGAAGTTGCTGAAGTCATGTGGGGGAGCTCATGATGGGATCAGTGCCTTATAAAAGAGGCTCTGAACAGATCCCCAACCTCTTCCTCCATGTGAGGACACAGTGAAAAGGCACTGATGTGAATCAGGGGGAGGACCTTCATCAGAATGTGATGATGCTGACAGCTTGACTTTGGACTTTCAGCCTCCAGAACTATGAGAAATCAGTTTCTGGTGTTTAGAAGCCAGCCAGTCCGTGGTATGTTTTATGGCAGCCTGAATGGACTAAGGCACTACCTCCTATTGAAATATTACTTCAGGACTCTTATAGTGTGTTCATCGGAATCAGCTTAATTGATCCTTTCAGTCACTTTGGAAAAATGGAAGGGAGGTGGTATTTCTCCCTTTTACAGGCGAGGCCACCTGGAGTAACAGAAAAGCATAGTGGGTCAAATCAGACGATCTGTTCTCTTATTCCGAGTCTTAGGTGAAGCTAAAAGTGACTACAAGCGCCTTCGTTAAATTTTCTGGGTCATACAGAGGAGAAAACAATGAGTGTTTGATGATATTTAAATGGCCACTGCCTCAGTTTCTTCATTTAGATAATGGTGATAATAATATGCACTTGTGTCCCTATTTAGCTGATTGGGAGAGACAGTGTATGTGAAGGTACATTACAGAGCACAAATCACTGTACAAATAGAGGTTTTGTGTTTATGAGGAAGTTAAGGTCCTACTTTTCTAAAGTTATATAAATAATAAGAGGCTAAGCTAAGAGAAGAAACACTGTTACAAACTGCACTGTCACAGGGGGCCAATGTGTCCACACCAGAATTCTTTTCATTATGTAAGGTCATGTGAGAAATGTCAGGTGCTCCAATACTGTTGAGAAATTAAGAAAGTTTGTATGAATGTGTTTTTGTTGAAAGTAAAGTACAAAAACGATCTTCTTATGATAATGATTATTATATTTTTATTAAATACGTGCTTTAAAAATTAGTCTTAGGAGACCTTAAAAAGCAAGTGTCTGTAAAATCCCTCTTTGGGAGGAAGGCTTTGAAAAGTAACATTGCCTCAAATGGAATATTTCTGGCAAAAAATAATTTGATCACTCATGAGAGAGAAAAGGCAGTTTCTTACAAAGAGAGAAATAGGAAACATTGACGAGACAGAACTTGACCCAACATGGATTTTTATTGACCACTTTTTTCCTTTCAAAGAAAACTCCTGACTAGGGTCTACTATACCAGACACTTAAATATATTTTTGGAATGAATTACAAAGCTATTCAAAGTAAGCCTTTTAAAATCACCAACAATTTGCCTCCAAGAAAGAAGGTGGGCTTATGAAACTATGACCTTCTGGCAAGGTCAAATAAAACTAAACAAATACTTAGACATTTGTTTAAAATTTTTGATGATAAATGTCAAAACATTTTGTCCTACTTTCCTCCTTTTTTATAGCTGTGTTAAAGTATTAAGAAAATGTAGAACAGGGGGCACCTAGGTGGCTCAGTCGATTAAATGTCTGCCTTTGGCTCAGGTCATGATCTCAGGGTCCTGGGATTGAGCCCCACATCAGGCTTTCTGCTCGGTGGAGAGCCTGCTTCTCCCTCTCCCTCTGCTGCTCCCTCTCGCTTGGGCTCTCTCTCTCTCTCTCTCTCTCTCATCAAATAAATAAAATATATTTTTTAAGATTTTATTTATTTATTTGACAGACAGAGATCACAAGTAGGCAGAGAGGCAGGCAGAGAAAGAGGAAGGGAAGCAGACTCGCTGCTTCGCAGAGAGCCCGATGCGGGGCTCCATCCCAGGACCCTGGGATCATGACCTGAGCTGAAGGCAGAGGCTTTAATCCACTGAGCCACCCAGGTGCCCCCAAATAAATAAAATATTTTTAAGGAAATGTAGAACAAATGGCAGAATTTTAAAATTACCATTTAAAAATCCCTA
The DNA here is from genome assembly GCA_004024625.1 of Mellivora capensis. Lineage (NCBI taxonomy): Eukaryota > Metazoa > Chordata > Mammalia > Carnivora > Mustelidae > Mellivora > Mellivora capensis. Next base: position 5,341 of record PISX010031015.1, read on the forward strand.
ATAATATAATTGGTTCTGGGAGGAGTCATCAAAGAATGTTAAAAACTTTAGGTAAATAAATGGATGGGAACCTGGAAAGCTGGAATGTGTGAAAGTATCATATCACAAGTTACTTGACTGATGTAAGGGAAAACAGATAAACTTTATGGTGAAGAGATGTGACTATTAATACCTTAAACCAGGGATCACACTGAATGCAACCAGTAGTGAAACTAACAGGCTCCCTACACTGCCTGATGTTATGCAATATGAAATTTATTAGCGTCATTTATAAAGAATTCTTGCCAAAATGTTTAATCAAACCTTTAGCTATAAATTTCACTGAGAATGGAAAAATGCAAAGAGTAGGGAAACAAGTCAAATAAGGAAGCCAAAAAAATCCAGAATGTGGGAAATTTCATAATACAACTGGCCCACTCTCTCAATGTCATTTCATTAGGGGGAAAAATAAAAAAGCCATTATGACTAATAGCAACAACCAAAAAGTAAAGAAAGGGGAAGGAAATGACACTGTTTTGGATTAAAAGAATCTTGATAGGTAGAACAAGCAAATGCAATGCTGTAAAAAATTGGTAACAATTGTAGAAATTTGAATATAGACTGGTTATTTGATTGTATTGGAAGAATAGTATTCATTTTATCTGATGGCCAAGTGGTATTGTGGTTAGGAAAAAAATGTCCTTTCTTCATGATGCAGTGTGAAATGTTTAATTATGAAATGTATCTGTAATTTTCATTAAAATGAAGGTTTCTCTTTAAAATGTGTTATGCTTATAAGTTCTTTCTTCTAGAAGTTGTGACTCCACATAAATCACACTACTTAGTGGTCTGTGTGCCAACCTGCAGATGGATTGAGTAACTAAAAGTATTTTATGTAAAAAATTAAACTGCCATTGTTATAAATTGTTATAAACATCTCAATTTTTTCTCTCCAAAACCATTCTTTTTTTAAAAAAAGATTTTATTTGTTATTTATTTGAGAGAGAATGAGTGAGAGAGAGCAAGAGAGAGGAGAAGGTCAGAGGGAGAAGCGTACTCCCCAAGGAGCTGGGAGCCCGATGTGGGACCAGATCCCGGAAGTCCGGGATCATGACCTGAGCTGAAGACAGTCGCTCGACCAACTGAGCCATGCAGGCACCCTCCAAAACCATTCCTCAACAAAAGAGTTTAATTGCTTTACTTCTGCATAATTAAAATAATTATCACAAATAGATAAAATTACCAATTAATAAGCCTCTTTTTATCTGTTAAGTATAGTGCTAAGGGCTTGGCATTAACCCTCTCATCTGATTCTTGCAACACTCTTTTAAGGGCACTTTATTTATTTATTATTATTTTTTGTCATGTTATGTTAGTCGCCATACAGTACATCATTAGTTTTTGATATGGTGTTCCAAGATTCATTGTTTATGTATAACACCCAGTGCTCCATGTAATATGTGCCCTCCTTAATACCCATCACCAGGCCAACCCATTCCCCCCTCCACAACCCTCAGTTTGTTTCTCAGAGTCCACAGTCTCTCATGGCTTGTGTCTACCTCTGATTTCCCCCCCTTCATTTTTCCTTTCCTTCTCCTAATGTCCTCCATGTTATTCCTTATGTTCTACAAATAAGTGACACCATATGATAATTAATTTCTTTGCTTGACTTACTTCACTTAGTATAATCTCCTCCAGTCCCATCCATGTTGATACAAAGTTTGGGTAGTCATCCTTTCTGATGGCTGAGTAATATTCCATTGGGTATATAGACCACATCTTCTTTATCCAAGATGGAAGATAATATTCCATTGTGTATATAGACCACATCTTTATCCTTTGTCTGTTGAAGGGCATCTAAACTCCTTTCACAGTTTGGGTATTGTGGACATTGCTGCTATGAACATTGGGGTGTATATTGCCCTTCTTTTCACTATATCTGTATCTTTGGGGTAAATACCCAGTGGTGTAATTGCTGGGTCATAGGGTAGCTCTATTTTTAATTTTTTGAGGAACCTCTACACTGTTTTCCAAAGTGGCTGCACCAACTTGCAATCCCACCAATAGTGTGAGAGGATTTGTAAGGGCACATTATTAATATCATCTTGCAAATGAGGACGTCAAAGCTTAGAAAGTTTGTTATTGATCAAAGTCATAGAGACAAAGCCCAATAAACCAAAATCTGTCTTTTTCCAAAGTCTATACTTTTAGTCAATGTTGCTACTCTTCTTCCCCATGTTTAGAAGTAGATATTCAAATTTTAGTGAATTTGTATCCATAGTGAATCTTGGTAACATCAAGCATAGTTTCAGTTATTACAGTTAACTTTATGATATATTGCAAACCTGGCATGGGACATCTTCCTTCTTTATTTTTTTTAGAAGAATTCTTAGGGCATTAAAAAAATCTCTTTGCTCTTACAGATGAATTAATTTTCTAGTTCAACTATTTCTCTATGAGTTTATGTAATATTTCATTAAATTTATGAATTAATTTAGAAAAATTAATGTCTTTTCTAGCCATGTCTTTCTGTTTAATAAAATGATGAATTTTCACATAGTAAACACAATTTTATACCCCTCAGTAGTTTTTTCATTTCTACCAAATACATACAGGTCAGGCATATTTCTTGCCAAGTTTAATCATATGCATAGATATACACACATATGTGTATATGTATATATATATTTTTCCAAGAAATGTTGGAAAATTTTTTGAAGATTTGTGATAATTTGAAAAACTCAGATGAACGTCATAGTCTGGAAATGTCAAAAAAAATTAAGAAAAAGGTACGTTACAGATGCATAAAATATATGTGATTCTAGTCTATTTTATCACTTGCTACCATAAAATGTACAAAAATCTATTATAAAAAATTAAGGTTTATCCAAACCAACACTTAGAGACTGTACATGGAACCAATGGCAGTTGGGAGAACACAGCATTAAATAATAACTGCATGAAATTAACTGAAGTACATACTGCACTACTGTAATTTCATAGTCACCTTCTTTTGCTGTTGCAGTGAGCTCAAGTGTTGAGTACTTGCTTAAACAACCTACCATGCTAATCTCTACATGAGCAATTGGTTTCTGTAGTAAATTGCATATTGCAGTACAAACTGATCTCGTGTATTTTTTGTGTTTAGTGCAATCACCATAAGCCTTGACTAACACTATGGGACTCCTATGAAGTACCAGTAGTGGTGCTGTTAGTGTCCCGAAGAGGCAGAGAAGAATCATGACACTACAACACAACGTTGAATTGCTTAAAATGTACAGTAGATTGAGGTCTGCAACTGTGATTGCCACCATTTAAAGCAGTGTAAGGACCATTGTCAGGAAAAAAAAAAAAAAAGAAGAAAAGAAAAGGATTTTTTTTTTTTTTTGAGAGAAAAACTGAGAAAGAGTGAAAGCCGGAGGAGCAGAGGGAAAGAGAGAATTCTAAGCAGGCTCCACATCTAGCATGAGGCTTGATGATATGGGGCTTGATCTCATGACCCTGAGATCATGACCTGAGCCAAAATCGGTTGCTCAACTGACTGAGTCAAGGGAGCCCCCCCCAAAAGAAAATTCTTGAAACCATCATTACAGCTATGCCAGCAGACACAAAAACCTTGCATTTTTTTTTTGCAAAATACCTTTTTATGTCATATTAAAAATGCAGCTTTTATGTTGGTGCAGAAGTGCTATAAGAAAGGCATGCCTGTATACTCTAATTTGATTTCAGAAAAAATAAAGTCATATGACAACTTAAAGCAAAAGGAAGGTGAAAGATCTAAAGTTGGAGAATTTAATGCCAGCAAAAGATGGTTTGATAATTTTAGAAAGAGGTTTGACTTAAAAGATGTCAGGATAATAGGAGAAGCAGCTCTGCCAACTAAAAGGCAGCAGATGAGTTCCCAGATGCCATTAAAAAAAATCATGGAGGAAAAAAGATTTTTGTCTGAACAGGTTTTTAATGCAGATCAAAGTGTCCTATTCTGGAAACAAAATGCCACAAAGGATATCTATTAGTAAGGAAGAGAAGTGAGCACTGTGATTTAAGGCAACAAATGATGGGCCAAATCTACTGTTTTGCACAAATGCAGTTGGGTTTATGATCAGGATTGCCCTTATCTATAAAGCTGCTAACTCCAGACTCTTGAAGGGAAAAGAGAAACACAAGCTTCCCGTCCTCTGGTTGTAAAAGAAAGGCTGGACAAAGAGAAAAGTTTTTCTGAATTGGTTCCATCCTTGCTTTGTTCCTGAAGGCAGAAAGTACCTTGCCAGTAAGGGATTCTTTTAAAGTTCTTTTGATATGGACAATGCCCCTGGCCACCCAGAACTCCATGAGTTCAACACCAAAGGCACTGAAGTGCGTACTTGCTCCCAAACACAATGCTTCTAACTCAGCCTCTAGATCAAGGGTTCATAAAAACTTTTAAGGCTTGTTATACACAATAGTCTATGGAAAGGATTATCAACAGTTTGGAAGAGAACCCGTAAAGAGAAAATATGATAAAAGTCTGGAACAATTATACCATGGAAGATGACACCATTGTGATGGAAAAAGCCATGAAAGCCATCCAGCCCCAAACAATATCTGCTGGAAAAAACTGTTCAGCTATTGTGCACAACAGGATTTATGATAGAGCTAGTCAAGGAAAATCATGAAAGAAATTCTGTGTATGGCAAAAGAAAAAAAAATGGTGGGTAGAGGGTCTCAAGATATGGATCTTAGAGAAATTCAAGAGCTGATAGACACCATACCAGAGGAATTAATAGAAGATAACTTGATGAAGATGAGTGCTACTGAACCAGCTCCAGATGATGAGGAAGAAGACATAGAAGAAACAATGCCAGAAAACAAACTAGCACTAGACCATCTGGCAGAAGGGTTCGAATTATTCAAGACAGCTTTGGCTTTAATGATCTGCACCCTTCCATGATATGGGGACTGAAAATAAAGCAACTGGTAGAAGGAGGATTGGTACGGGGTAGAAACACTTTTAGAGGAATGAAAAAACAAAAAAAAAGAGAGAAAGAAATTACAAGGTATTCTAAATTTTTTTCTATAACACAATGCTATTTTTAATTAAAAAGTGCACATTTTAAAACCATATACACAAAACAACCCTGTACAATTTGTAAAGACATATACAAATTTAAAAAGATAAACCAGACCCATCAGTGGGTGCCAGAGGGTGGGCCAGGTAGAGAGGGAGTGGGGGGAATCACTCTAAAGAGGAAAATAAGGGAAATAAAATGAGAGAGACCTTGCACAGCCCATTGATATTTTGTTATACATTCTTTTTAGAGATCTGATGAGAGTGGGCCTGCCTCTCCTGCCACCTCCTCTACTTCCTCCATGTCTTCCACCTCTGTGACCCTGGAACAGGGTACCCTCTTCCTCCTTCTCCTCAGCCTACTCAACATGAAGATGAGGATGAATACCTGTATAATGAACAACCTCTACTTCATGGATAGTAAATAATCATCACGCCAACAGTTAAAAAACCCTTTTTTTTATGTGTCTTTGTGTGAAAAGCTTAATAACTGTACAGCAAGAATTGTGTGAGATATTTTCCCGTCATCATCATCATCTATATACCATCCTGTAGAACATTATGTGTAAGTCCTGTGTGGAAGAAGACAGCTGATCCTTACACAGGAATAAGGTGAGTCATATTTAATATAAAATTAATAACTTGTTAGTTTTACAACTTTGCTTTCAAGGAATTACATTATCATATAATATGTCTCTTTCTCTTTCATAATTGGAGAAACTTCTTCTCAGCCTATCATCACAGGTAAGTGGTTTTTAAACAATGTAATAATGTTTCTAATACTATATTATGAATATGGTGATAATATGGTATTCCATAAATAATTAGTAACAATTCATTCATTAGTGTATAGGCTAGACTACCATGAAGCAGTCATATTAATTATAGTAGGCTACCATAAAGCAAAAATATTGCCACTTCTTTGGATCAGTGCATCCATTGTATTCTTGCAAATAAACATGAATTTCTTTTTCACATCTTTCTATTTTCAATGTCTAGTCTTAGTCACACATACAACATCTATAGTGTTTTGTATCATAAGACAATATTAATGTAGGTACTGACAGACTATGCATTTTGTAAACAAAGTATGTCAACTTAGAATATCAACAAATACAGTACAGAACTATAAATGTACTTTCTCTTATAATTTTATTAATAAGACCTTTTTTCTCTAGCTTACTTTATTGTAAGAATATAGTGTATAATACATGTAATATACAAAATATGTATTAATTAACTGTGTTATTGGTAAGGCTTATAGTCAAGAGCAAGCTATTGCAGTAGTTACATTGTTGGGGAGTTGAAAGTTATACATAGATTTTCAACTGTACAGATGATCAGTGTCCCTAACCCTCATGTTGTTCAAGAGTCAACTGTATCTCAACATGGTTTTTTATTTTTATTTTTTAAAGATTTTATTTATTTATTTGATAGAGAGAGAGATCACAAGTAGGTAGAGGGACAGACAGAGAGAGGGGTGGGGGGAAGCAGGCTCCCTGCTGAGCAGAGAGCCTGACACGGGACTCGATCCCAGGACCCTGGGATCACGACCTGAGCCAAAGGCAGAGGCTTAACCCACTGAGGCTCCCCTCAACATGGTTTTGATTTGAATCTCCCCGATGGCTAATGGTGATGAACTTTTCTCATGTGTCTGTTAGCCATTTGTATGTCTTCTTTGGAGAAGTGTCTGTTCATGTCTTCTGCCCATTTTTTGATGTGATTATCTGTTTTATGTGTGTTGAGTTTGAGGAGTTCTTTATAGATCTTGGATATCAGTCCTTTGTCTGTAGTGTCATTTGCGAATACCTTCTTCCATCACATGGTTTGCCTCTTTGTTTTGTTAACTGTTTCCTTTGCTGTGCAGAAGCTTTTAATCTTGATAAAGTCCCAAAAGTTCATTTTCACTTTTGTTTCCTTTGCCTTTGGAGACATGTCTTGAAAGAAGCTGCTGCGGCTGATGTGAAAGAGGTTACTGTCAATGTTCTCCTCTAGGATTTTGATAGATTCCTACCTCACGTTGAGGTCTTTTATCCATTTTGAGTTTATCTTTGTGTACGGTGTAAGAGAATGGTTGAGTTTCATTCTCCGTAGCTGTCCAATTTTCCCAGCACCATTTATTGAAAAGACTGTCTTTTTTCCACTGTATATTTTTTCCTGCTTTCTCTAAGATTAGTTGACTATAGACTTGTGGGTCCATATCTGGTCTCCCTACTCTGTTCCACTGGTCTATGTGTCTGTTTTTTGTGCCAGTACCATGCTGTCTTGGTGATCACAGCTTTGTAGTAAAGCTTGAAATCAGACAACGTGATTCCTCCAGTTTTTTTTTTTTTCAACATTTCCTTAGCAATTCAGGTTCTCTTCTGTTTCCATACAAATTTTAGGGTGTTTGTTTCAGATCTTTGAAAAATGCTGGTGGAATTTTGATCAGGATGGCATTGAAAGTATAGATTGCTCTAGGCAGTATAGACATTTTAACAATGTTTATTCTTTCAATCCAGTTAGAAAGGCCCAAATTAACAAGGCAGTAAACAACATGTGTTGGAGAGGATGTGGAGAAAGGGGAACCTTCTTACACTGTTGGTGTGAATGAAAGTTGGTGCAGCCACTTTGGAAAACAGTGTGGAGATTCCTTAAGAAATTAAAAATAGAGCTACCCTATGACCCTGCAATTGCACTATTGGGTATTTACCCTTAAAGTTACAGATGTAGTGAAAAGAAGGGCCATCTGTACACCAGTGTTCATAGCAGCAATGGCCACAGTCACCAAATTGTGGAAAGAGCCAAGATGCCCCTCAACAGAAGCATGGATAAAGAAGATATGGCCCAAATATACAATGGAATATTATGCCTCCATCAGAAAGGATGAATACCCAACTTTTGTATCAATATGGACGGAACTGGAGGAGATTATCCTGAGTGAAATAAGTCAAGCAGAGACAGTAAATTATCATATGGTTTCACTTATTTGTGGAGCATAAGAAATAACATGGAGGACGTTGGGAGATGGAAAAAGGAATAACATGGAGGACATTGGGAGATGGAAAAAGAAGTGAGTTGGGGGAAATCGGAGTGGGGGAGAAAGCATGAGAGACTGTGCACTCTGAGAAACAAACTAAGGGTTTTGGAGGGGAGGGAGGTGAGGGGTTAGGTGAGCCTGGTGGTGGATATTAAGGAAGGCATGGTTTTATGTTTTTTTTTTTTTAATTTATTTATTTGTCAGAGAGAGAGGGAGAGAGAGCAAGCGAGCACAGGCAGACAGAGTGGCAGGCAGAGGCAGAGGGAGAAGCAGGCTCCCTGCTGAGCAAGGAGCCTGATGTGGGACTTGATCCCAGGACCCTGGGATCATGACCTGCGCCGAAGGCAGCCGCTTAACCAACTGAGCCACCCAGGCGTCCCTAGGAGGGCATGTATTGCATGGAGCACTGGGTGTGGTGCATAAACAATGAATCTTGGAACACTGAAAAAAATAAAATAAAATAAAATACATAAAGATGTTTAAAAAAAGAGTCAAGAGTAAAGATATAGAAGACTATAAATGGGGGCACCTGGGTGGCTTAGTTGGTTAAGCATCTGCCTTTGGCTCAGGTCATGATTCCAGGGTCCTGGGATCAAGGCCTAGGTTGGGCTCCCTGATCAGTGAGGAGTCTTTTATCCCTCTCCCTCTGTCTCTCCCCCAGCTTGTGCGCTCTCTTTCTGTCTTCATGTGTATGCTCATTGTCTCTCTCAAATAAATAAATAAATAAATCAACTTAAGAAAAGAAAATTATAAATGGTTTATTATTAAGTTAAACATAGTTTATGAAAAACTATGTATAGCACAGCCATTATTTTATTTTAAAATGTTCATATAAAATTATGTATCTATCTATAAATATAAAATATATATAAATATTAACTACACACGTGGGTAAATGATAGGAGAAATATACACCAAAAAGTTAACTGTATTCATCAGTTTTTAGTGAGATTACAAGTTGGTTTCTTTGTGCTTTTCTACATTTTCATTTTTTGCTTCAATTAATCTGATTTTGTTTGCAGAAGAAACAAGCTATAAAATTAATACTTAAAAAAAGTACATTAAAAATGATTTGTTGACTAGACTATAATGCCCAGTGGGCTGACTTCATTCTACAGGGGATCTTTTGATGGCATTGAGGGAATTTCAATATTCTCTTTGCAAACACGTTTGAAGATGGTAAGAAATAAATGTCTTTCCTTCAAAACTGCATTTTTCAAAGAAAACTAACATGAGACAAGTAGCTGTCTTTGACATCTGTGTTCTTGTATCTTATGAGTTCTTCATGAAAATTTATTTCTTATGACATCTCTGCATCTTCTTATAAGAATTGGGTGAGAATACAGTGCTTTATTTTATTGTCATTATTCTTTCCACCAAAAATGACAGAACATATCATCTTAGTACCAAGAGTTTCTCATGAGCTGTCAAAATATCTGAAAAGTTTTTTGAGATGCTTTATCTATCAAATGGAACATAAAGGAATCCTAACTGAACAGCTAAATAAAAATTATGTTTGATTACTTTAACCCCTTGTGGCTACGAGGCTATATAATTGTAGAACGAGGGTTCAAACTATTATAGCATCTGTGTGCTTCACCACCATGCTATGTTACCTACTGAGTAACAAGAGAAGTTAGAATATCAGAGACCGTGAGCAGAAATGCACCTCAGAAAATCCAGTGTTTTACAGAAGAGAACCTTAAAATGAAGGTCATAAAATGGTTTAGACACCTCACTTAGTAATTTAGAGGCAGAATTGAGACTCCAGCTTTTGAAACATTATTTTATTTCTGTTAACATTTTCTTCTCTAGAAAAATGGATTATAGAATAAATCTAATAATTTGTGTTTGAAAGTAAAATTCACTCTTTCACTTTATTATGGAAACCTCATAGAAGTAGGGAAATTTTCAAATAGATAAGAATTAGAGAGTTATAGACTTTAAAGAGAGTCTATGCTTTCCCCTTCAGTGTGGCTCTTTTTTACATAGTTCTTGTCTGGAAATCTGCAGAAAAGAATTCACTGTATTTGCCAAGAGCCACACCTTACTGTTGTATTCTTAGAAGAGTGTGAATAAGGATAATCTGGTTCTTGCAGGGACTTGACAGCAATGTGAGTATTCGGCGATTACTGCCCCTGTGACCAGACTCTCTGCCCGTGTTTCTTTGTGTCTAAAATCAATCCCCAATTTTCTCTTTTTCCACTGGAGATGAAGAACTCTGTTCCTCAAAATAGCCTCCTTTTTTTAAAAGAGAATAACTCCAGGTGCCTTTTTATAGAAAATATCCGAATTCTTCTATATATTTTTACTGTTCAAAGCTTATTTTCATCAGAACTGAATTTTTCACAAATACTGTTATTCTTTCTCTTGAATTACCAAATGGGAGGCTTGAGATATTTTAGGCTAGCACAGACAGGGAGGGAAACTTCAGCTATGTGGAATTGGTGTAGAAGTAAACGTATGTGTTGCAATGACACCCACTTGGATGATCTTGTCATCAAAGCCTGGAAGGTGTGAATCCAAGAGTGGTAAATAGTCCTTTGAATGGTTATATATTTAGATGAGCTGTTTGTTAATGGGCAGACCCTGCTTTAGATACTAAGGGAGGCCGTAAAACATTTTATGTTCAGACTTGTGCATAATTTGTCATTGATGAAATGCACTGTGATGGTGAGGGCTGAGGTTTTTTTTCTCTTGGGTGTCCACAGGACCCAGGCTTCTCACTTGCTTCCCAGGCTCATAAACCTCATGGATCCATCTGTAGTTAGGGGCTTTATCTGCCTTGACTGTCTTTATGTTAGTCATTGCCTATTACTGTGGTTCACCTTTTCTCATTTGATTTACCTTTTGAACAGATTTTATAATTTTTACTATTTACATTAAATCCATATTTTCAAAACACTGGTTATTTTTTCAACTGTGGTTCCATTTGTAATGTTTCATTCACCCTGACTTTGATAGTCCCACTTGCAATCTCAAAAAGAGCAGGAAAAAAATCCTATTAATCATTTTAGAATTATGAGCCTCTAAAAAAAAGAATTATGAGCCTGCAAAATGTTAAAAACATTTTTGGTTAACCGCATGATAATTGTATACATGGGCATGTTTAACGGGAGCTCTCAGATCCATTCCAAATGTGCAAATAAGCTGGCAAGTGTTTTTTCTTCTCTAGTCTTGAAAGAGTGGTTATTTTAGTTTCTCAAGTATGACACCAGAATTAGAAGATCTATGTGTGATGGAGCTAAGAATGATATTGCAGGAGGCACTAAATAAATATTTGTTAACTGAATGAATGATTATGCTCACATATGACAATTTATTCTATTAGAAATTTGGAGTGACTTTGAAGAATGTGAAATCAAAAGGGTCATTTAGGAATACGAGGAGATTCTGTTGAATATAGACTCAAATAACATAATGGTTATAGACAGAAAATAGCTGAAATGGGATTTTAAGTTACTCTCTCATTATTCTATACAGTAATGTCTTAGAGAGAGAGAATGATATATATCAATACCAAATATATAGTCTAGTTTTTGTTCAATAGAAAAGATATGAAAGAGTGCCCAAGAAAAGGTGAAAATACATTTGAACCTGAACCAGTGTCTCTTCAAGTATTTTACACACACACACACACACACACACACACTAATATATACACACATTTAAATTCTTTTTAATGAATTTTACTTCCTGAAACTACCTATATTTAACATCATTAGTGTGTTTTAAAAAAGAGTAACTCTAAACTTTAGTATTTGTTGAGTAAGGGCCATCAGAAATAGAGGGATATGATATTGACATGTAATACAAGTTTTCCTGATGCTTGATTAAGTTTTTCCTTTATCTGGATGGGACTGGAGGAGATTATGCTGAGTGAAATAAGTCAGGAAGAGACAGTCAATTATCATATGGTTTCACTTACTTGTGGAGCATAAGGAATAGCATGGAGGAAGTTAGGAGAAGGACTGGAAAAGTAAATAGGGGGAAATTGGAGAGGGAGATAAACCATGAGAGACTGTGGACTCTGAGAAACAAACTAAGGGTTTTGGAGGGGAGGGGTGTGGGGGATTGGGTGAGCCTGGGGATGGGTATTAAGGAGGGCACATATTGCATGGAGCACTGGGCGTGGTACATAAACAATGAATCTTGGAACACTGAAAAAATAAAAGAAAATAATAAAAAAATTTTTTCCTTTACATATTCTCTCCTGGTAGTGATCAGCCCCTGTGCATATGATGGAGGCAAACAAGACGCAGGTGACTGAGTTTGTTCTCACAGGACTTACAGATCTTCCAGGGCTGCAGGCCCCCCTGTTCCTGGTGTTCTTGGTCATCTACCTCACCACCATGGTGGGCAACCTTGGACTGATTTTTCTCATCTGGAAGCATCCCCGTCTTCACACCCCCATGTACTTACTCCTTGGCAGTTTGGCCTTTGCAGATGCTTGTTCCTCATCCTCTGTGACTCCCAGGATGCTTGTCAACATCTTGGACAAAAGTCAAATGATATCCCTCTTTGAGTGCATGGCCCAATATTATTTTTTTGGTTCCA
>PISX010031016.1:0-17946 GCA_004024625.1 Mellivora capensis
GGAAGCAGGCTCCCCGCTGAGCAGAGAGTCCGATGTGGGTCTCGATCCCAGGACCCTGAAATCATGACCTGAGCCGAAGGCAGCGGCTTAACCCACTGAGCCACCCAAGTGCCTGGGATGACTGTTTTATAATAAAAAGATTCCATTTACAATGTACCCCTTGAAGAATAGTCATTATCAGCTATAAAGATGTCATGCAGCTTAATGTAGGAAGGGCTCATTCTCAAGTGCCCATTCAAGAATTCTTGGAAGAAAAAATCACTCTAAACCATACCCATGACCACTTGATTTCATAGAAGGAAGAGCAGAAGGGAGGCAAAGTAACTACAGTTGTCATTTTTATGGCCCAGTTGAAACAACTAATAGTCTTAGACCTCTGTCTCAGTTGCCTTGTCAGAGATCTGTATCTTTGTCAGTGACGCAGTTGGTTAAATCTCAAAGCTTTGCTGCCTGTTGCAAGGATAGCTGCTCCCATCCTGAGAGTTACAAGATGACATCTGTTGTTTGACTGTGCCTCTTCCTACTCCTGTTGTGGTCTCTCCTCTCAGGAGTGCCCTGACTTTGCAACCTTCATGAAAGCACAAAATTTTAGTGCTGCTTAATTAGCTCCTGCTGTCTTCATAGAGGAGCGTACCAAGGAAAACTTGGTACAGAGAGGAAACTTTCAAAGGTCCTGCCAGTATTATGACTCAGGATCACACACAAGAAAAGAAAAAGCTATAACCTTCTTTCTTTAGTCCCAGTCCCCATGGAAGTCTTCCTCTCCTGTCATTCATTGTTCTTTTGAGTCATTGAAACCACAGGTTTCCAGAGAAGGGGTTTGTAGATCTCTGGGTAGGTCATATTTTGCACCATCCCTACTCTGAATCATTCAGCCCTTTTCAAACCTCCAGTTCCTTTTCCTTTCTTTGTCACAGTATGTTTATTAGCTGATTCCTAGAATACATGTAAAGTATTAGAGTAACCCGTGCTTCTGTGAAAAGCACATATGTAAACTGAAAAATAATATTTGTATTCAGTTCTTTTTTCTCTTTAGTCTTACAGTATGAGGTCAAAATAATGTTTTCTAGAATTATCTAGGTTATACTTCCTTATCTAAACTTATTCAGTGTGGTGATATTATTCATTTTGAATACAGCTAAGTTCATATATTACTGTTTGTATTTCATTTTGGGCTTTCCCCCGCATTTTGGATGATGATGATGATTTTGGGCATATGTGAAATATTACCATGATTCTAAAACTCAGTAGTATACTGAAGAAAGTATGCAGAGTATACCTCCTTGAGCCTTTAATCTGTTCCATGTCCTACTTCTTTCTACCCAGCTCCCAACCACCTCTCTTAATAGTTACTTAGTTTATTTTTCCTCTCTTTCTGCACAAATTAGTAAATGCATGTATATTTTCTTGTATCCTCCTTTTTTAGGATTTTATTTATTTGAGAGAGAGTGTGTGTGTGCATGAGAGAGTGAGTATGAGTGTTGGGGAAGGGTAGAGGGAAGGGGGAAGCAGAGAGGAGAAGCTCAGCAGGGAGCTTGATGTGGGGCTCAATCCCAGGTCCCTGGGATCATGATCTGAGATGAAGGCAGATGCTTAACGAACTGAGCCATTCAGGCGTCTCTATCCTCTTCTTTCTTGTATAAATGTAGCATAACATTTTGCATTTTCCTCTTTAAACTTAAAGATACATCCTGTAAATAATCCCATAGCAGTTCAGTTAGAGCTTCTTCATCATTCTTTTTCACAGCTGCATAATACTCTATTTTATGGATATAATTTATTCACTCTTCTCTGTATGGGCTTTTGAATTGTATATATTGTTTTGAAATTACATACAACACATCAACAAATAATCTTGCACATATGTATTTTTGTGGAGACACGTTCCTTCACAAAATGGGGAAGCAGTGCCTCTGTAACTAACTGTAAATGTAGCTTTGTTTAATATTGACAAATTTCCCTTCAAAAAGGTTTTGCCAGTTGCATTCCCACCAGCAGTGTATTAGAATGCCTATTTTCCCACATTGTAAGCAGCAGGGTATGTTACCATGCCATAAATTTTAATTTTCAGCCATTTAATAGGTGAGAAGGGGCATCTCAGTGCTGTTTAACTTATATTTTTCTAATTTGAATGAATTTGAACAGGTTTTAATATGTTTAAGGTCATTTAAAAAATCTTTTAATAGTTATCTGTTCATGTCTTTCCCCCATTTTCTATCAAGCTTTTGGTCTTTTTTCTCTTTAACTACCCCCCAGCTTTATTGAGGTATGATTCATGAATAAAACTGTGTATATATGAAAGCATACAACATGTTGACTTGATATATGTATGGACTGTGAAATATTTATTTACATATAAAACATAAATATATTTATGTAAATGTAAATTTTCTAAAAGGCAAAGGAACTCATACAGTTAAAATAATCTTGGAGAAGAATAACATATGGGAGGAATCTCTCTTTTCAATTTGAAGACAATGTGATATTGGTGATGGGGTAGATACACCGACCAATAAAACAGAAAAGAGAACCCACACACGAATGGCCAACTAGTTTTTGACAGAGGAATAATAGGAACTGCATGGAGGAAGGACAGTCTTTTCAACAAGTGGTGCTGGAAAATTAGATATATATAGACCAAAAAAAGTTACCTCAACCTAAACCTCACATACAAAAATCACCTCAAAATGGGTCATAGTCTTAAATGTAAAATGTAAAACTATAAAACTTTTTAGAAGAAAATATGGAACATCTTTAGGATCTAGGGCTTGATGAGGAATTTTTAACATGATACCAAAAGCATGATCCATAAAAGAAATCCATAAAAATTGGACCACATCAAAAGTAAAAACTCTTAATTTATAAAAGACCCTGGAGTATGAAAAGACAAGCCAAAAACTGGGAGAAAACATTTGCAAACCACATACCTGATAAAGGACTCATCGAGAATATATAAAGAACTCTTATTACTCAGCAATCCAGTTAGAGAATAGGCAAAAGACAAAGAGACATTTCACTGAACATAATATATGGATGGCAAATAAGCACATGAAAAGATGTTTAACATCAATAGGCATTAGAGAGATGCTACTTAAGACCCCATGAGAGATCACTACAGACCTATTAGAATAGCTAAAATTTGAAAAATAGACAATGTCAAATGTTGGTGAGGATGCAGAGAAACTAGATCTTTCATACATTGCTGATAGGAATATATAATTGTATATCAATTCTGGAAAACAAGCCGTTTCTTTAAAAAACTAAGCAAATGGTGTGACTTAACAGTTACGGTTCTAGATACTTATTCCAGAGAATTGAAAATGTATGTCTTCATAAAAACTGTACACAGATAATCACAGCAGCTTTATTTGTAATAGCCCAAAACTGGAAACAATCAAAGTGTTGCTCAATAGGGGAAAGGTTAAACTGTGGTAAGTCCATATCATGTATTAGCAGTAAAAATGAATGAACCACTGATCCACAAAAATTAGCTGGATCTCAAGGGCATTATGGTGAGCGAAAAAAAGCAATCTCAAAAGGTTACATATTGTATGATTCCATTTGTATAACATTTCTGAGGTGACAAAATTATAAAAATGGAAAACATATTAGTGTTTGCCAGAGGTTAGGGATAGTGGGATGGGTGAGGAGTGGTATGATATAGATGGGTAGCATGAGTGAAAACTTTGTGATAACAGAATAGTCCTCTATTTTGATTGTGGTGGTAGTTGCAGAAATCTTCACATAAATGGCATAGAATTATTCACATTTTATCAATGTCAGTGTCCTGGTTATGATAACCTCCTGTATCAAGGGGGAAAGCTCAGTGAAAGGTATATATGATCTTTCTATGTTATCTTTGCAATTTCCCATGAGTTATTTCAAAATACATTTAAAAAAGAACCCACAGGTGTCAAGCACATTTAAAAATCTGTTAGAGGGGCACCTGGGTGGCTCAGTGGGTTAAAGCCTCTGCCTTCAGCTCAGGTCGTGATCCTGGGATCGAGCCCCGTGTCGGGCTCCCTGCTCGGCGGAGATCCTGCTTCCTCCTCTCTCTGCCTGCCTCTCTGCCTACTTGTGATCTGTCTGTCAAGTAAATAAATAAATAAAATCTTTTTTAAAGAATAAATAAAAAATAAAAATCTGTTAGAATGTAACAGAAGAGGGGCAGGATGGTAGAGAAGTAGGAAACCTTGTTTCAACCGGTCCCCTAAAGTGAGCTAAATATCTACCAGAACACTCTGATCACCCATGAAATCAGCCTGAGATGTAGGATCATACACTTCTGGATCTCTACAGGAGCAGAAGACACCAGTGGAGAGATAAAGTGGATTGGGAGCCCTCGGATTGATATCTGAAGATAAACAGAAGGGGGCATTGGGAAGTAATACCCCCAATACAAAAGCTGATTGGGGATCAGCATTAACTTGGAATCTTGTTAAAAGCACTCAAAAAGAGCAAAAGATCTTAAGGGGCAAATGGTGGAATTGGACAGTCACAGGCATGGGCCCTCGCTATCAGAACTATTGGATATGGACATAAACAGTATGTCGGAAAGGGAATTCCGGGGTAACAATTATCCAGGCAGTGGCTAGGATGGAGAAAATTGTTAGTGACAACATATAATCTCTAAGAGCAGAAGTCAAAGCTGCCCAGGAAGAAGTTAAAAATGCTATCAGTGAGAGCCAATCTAATCTAAATACTCTAACAGCTAGGGCAACTGAGGCAGAAGATAGAATTAGTGATCTAGAGGATAAACTGATAGAGAAAAAGGATCAGGAGGAGGCATGGAAGAAATAACTTAGGGGGTGCCTGGGTGGCTCAGTGGGTTAAGCCTCTGCCTTCCACTCAGGTCATGATCTCAGGGTCCTGGGATTGAGTCCTGCATCGGGCTCTCTGCTCAGCAGGGAGCCTGCTTCCCCCGCATCTCTCTCTGCCTGCCTCTCTGCCTACTTGTGGTCTCTCTCTCTGTCAAAAAAATAGGGGCGCCTGGGTGGCTCAGTGGGTTAAAGCCTCTGCTTTCGGCTCAGGTCATGATCCCAGGGTCCTGGGATCAAGCCCCACATCGGGCTCTCTGCTCCTCGGAGAGCCTGCTTCCTCCTCTCCCTGCCTGCCTCTCTTGCCTACTTGTAATCTCTGTCAAATAAATAAATAAAATCTTTAAAATAAATAAATAAAATCTTAAAAAAAATAACTTAGAAGTCATGAAAACAGAATTAGAGAAATAAATGACGCCATGAAACGTTCCAACGTCAGAATTATTGGGATCCCTGAGGGGGTGAAGAAACAGAGAAGACTGGAAGATATAGTTGAACAAATTCTGGTTGAAAATTTTCCCAGTCTGGGGAATGGAACCAGCATTCGTGTCCTAGTGGTAGAAAGAACACCCCCCAAGATCAACAGATCTAGAAAGACCTCCCAAGACACTTAATTGTGAGACTGGCGAATCATAATTTAGTTAAGAGCTTCTGAGGGCAGCTATGGGGAAGAGATACCTTACATACAGAGGAAGGTCCATCACAATAACATCACACCTGTCCACAGAAACCTGGCAAGCCAGGAAGGGCTGGCAAGACATATTCAGGGCACTAAATGAGAAGAACATGCAGCCAAGAATACTTTATCCAGCAAGGTTACATTTCAAAATGGATGGAGAGATAAAGAGCTTCCAAGACCAGCAAGGTTTAAAAGAGCATGTGACCACCAAGCCAGCACTACAGGAAATATTAAGGGTGGTTCTATAAAAGAAGAAAGAACCCAAGGGTGACAGAACAGAAATTCAGAGACAATCGATAGAAACAAGGACTTCACAGGCAACGTGATGTCAATAAAAATGTATCTTTCAATAATCACTGTCAACATGAATGGCCTAAATGCTCCCATAAAACAGCACAGGGTTGCAGATTGGATAAAACAACAGGACCTGTCCATATGTTGTCTACAAGAAAGCCATTGGGAACCTAAGGCTACATCCAGACTGAAAGTGAAGGGATGGAGAAGCATTTTTCATGCCAATGGGCCTCAAAAGAAAGCTGGGATAGTGATTCTCATATCAGATAAATTAGATTTTAAACTAAAGACTGTAGTCAGAGATAAAGAAGGACACTACATCATTCTTTGTTTTTTTAAAGATTTTATTTATTTGACAAACAGAGATCACAAGCAGACAGAGAGGCAGAAAGAGAGAGAGAGGAGGAAGCAGGTTCCCTGCTAAGCAGAGAGCCCGATGCAGGGCTCAATCCCAGGACCCCGGGATCATGACCCAAGCCGAAGGCAGAGGCTTTAACCCACTGAGCCACCCAGGCACCCTGGACACTACATCATTCTTAAAGGTCTATTCACCAAGAAGATCTAACAATTGTAAACATTTATGCCCCCAATAAGGGAGCAGCCAACTACATAAGACAACTGTTAAGATAAAGAGTCACACTGATATGAATACAATAATAGGGAATCTTAATACGCCACTCACAGTAATAGATCATCCAAGCCGAAAATCAATAAAGAAATAAGAGCATTGGGGCGCCTGGGTGGCTCAGTGGGTTAAAGCCTCTGCCTTCGGCTCAGGTCATGATCTCAGGGTCCTGGGATCAAGTCCCGCATCGGGCTCTCTGCTCAGCGGGGAACCTGCTTCCTCCTCTCTCTGCCTGCCTCTCTGCCTACTTGTAATCTGTCTGTCAAATAAATAAATAAAATCTTTTAAAAAATTAGAAACAGAAGGAAAACTTCCAGACTCTAATTACCCTGATCCCCCAACAAAGCAAAGACCCCACCAAAAAGAATTTCAGGGACACCTGAGTGGCTCAGTTGGTTGGGAGGCTGCCTTCGGCTCAGGTCATGATCCCAGCGTCCTGGGATCAAGTCCCACATCGGGCTCCTTGCTTGGCGGGGAGCCTGCTTCTCCCTCTGCCTCTGCCTGCCACTCCGTCTGCCTGTGCTCACTCACTCTCCCTCTCTCTCTGACAAATAAATTTTAAAATTTTTTTAAAAAAAGGAGAATTTCAGACCCAAATCCCTGATGAATATGGATGCCAAGATTCTTAACAAAATCCTAGCTAATAGGATCCAACAGTACAAAAATCTTATCCACCATGACCAGGTGGGCTTTATCCATGGGATGCAAGGGTGGTTCAATATTTGCAAATCAATCAATGTGATAGAACAAATCGATAAGAAGAACCATATGGTCCTCTCAATTGATGCAGAAAAAGCATTGGACAAGATACAGCATCCATTCTTGATTAAAACCCTTCAAAGTATAGGGATAGAGGGAACATTCCTCAACTTCATAAAATCTATGAAAAACCCACAGCAAATATCCTCAATTGGGAAAAGCTGACAGCCTTCCCATTGAGATCAGGAACACAACAAGGATGTCCACTCTCACCACTGTTGTTCAGCATAGTACTAGAAGTCCTAGAAACAGCAGTCATACAACAAAAAGAAATATAAGGTATTCAAATTGGCAAAGAAGAAGTTAAACTCTCTCTCTTCCCAGATGACATGATACTTTATATGGAAAACCCAAAAGACTCCACCCCCAAACTATGAGAACTCATACAACAATTCAGTAATGTGGCAGGATACAAGATCAATGTACAGGAATCAGTTGCTTTCTTATACACTAACGATGAAAATATAGAACGGGAAATTAGAGAATTGATTCCATTTACTATAGCACCAAGAACCATAAGATACCTGGATATAAACCTAAAGAGGTAAAAGATCTGTACTTGAGGAACTACAGAATACTCATGAGAGAAATTGAAGAAGACACAAAAAGATGGAAGAGCATTTCATGCTCATGGATTGAAAGGATAAACATTGTTAAAATATCTATACTGCCTAGAGCAATCTATATTTTCAGTACCATCCCGATCAAAATTCCTCCAGCATTTTTCAAAGAGCTGTAACAAGCAGTTCTAAAATTTGTATGGAACCAGAAGGGATCCGGAGTTGCTAAGGAAATGTTGAAAAAGAAAAAAAACTGGGGGCATCACATTGCTTGATTTCAAGCTTTACTACAAAGCTGTGATCACCAAGACAGCATGATACTGGCACAAAAACAGACACATAGACCAGTAGAACAGAGTAGAGAGCCCAGATATGCACCCTCAACTCTACGGTCAAATAATCTACATAGCAAGAAAAAAATATCCAGTGGAAAAAAAATAGTCTCTTCAGGGGCGCCTGGGTGGCTCAGTGGGTTAAAGCCTCTGCCTTCGGCTCAGGTCATGATCCCAGGGTCCTGGGATCAAGCCCCACATCGGGCTCTCTGCTCCTCAGAGAGCCTGCTTCCTCCTCTTTCTCTGCCTGCTTCTCTGTGATTTCCGTCTGTCAAATAAATAAATAAAATCTTTTAAAAAAAAGATAGTCTCTTCACTAAATGGTGCTGGGAAAATTGGACAGCTATGTACAGAAGAATGAAACTCAACCATTCTCTTACACCATACACAAAGATAAACTCAAAATGGATAAAAGACCTCCGTGTGAGGCAGGAATCTATCAAAACCCTAGAGGAGAACATAGGCAGTAACCTCTTTGACATCAGCCACACCAACTTCTTTCAAGACATGTCTCCAAAGGCAAAGGAAACAAAAGTGAAAATGAACTTTTGGGACTTCATCAAGATCAAAATCTGCATAGCAAAGGAAACAGTCAATAAAACAAAAGGGCAACCCATGGAATGGGAGAAGATATTTGCAAATGACACTACGTAAGACAAAGGCCTGATATCCAAGATCTATAAAGAACTCAAACTCAACACACACAAAACAGATAATCACATCAAAAAATGGGCAGAAGACATGAACAGACACTTCTCCAGAGAAGACATAAAAATGGCTAACAGACATAAAAAAATGTTCATCATCATTAGGCATCAGGGAGATTCAAATCAAAACCACATTGAGATACCACCTTACACTAGTTAAAATGGCCAAAATCAACAAGACAGTAAACAACAAGTGTTGGAGAGGATGTAGAGAAAGGAGAATCCTGTTACATTGTTGGTGGGAATGCATGCTGGTGCAGCCACTTTGGAAAACAGTGTGGAGATTCCTTAAGGAATTAAAAATAGAGCTACCCTGTGACCCTGCAATTGCACTACTGGGTGTTTACCCCAAAGATACAGATGTACTGAAAAGAAGAGCCATCGGTACCCCAATGTTCATAGCAGCATTGGCCGCAGTTGCCAAACTGTGGAAAGAAACAAGATGCCCTTCAACAGACTAATGGCTAAAGAAGATATGGTCCATATACACAATGGAGTATTATGCCTCCATCAGAAAGAATGAATACCCAACTTTTGTATCAACATGGACAGAACTGGAGGAGATTATGCTGAGTGAAATAAGTCAAGCAGAGAAAGTCAGTTATCATATGGTTTCACTTACTTGTGGAGCATAAGGAATAACATGGAAGACATTGGGAGATGGAGAGGAGAAGTGAGTTGGGGGAAATAAGAGCGGGAGACAAACCATGAGAAACTGTGGACACTGAGAAACTGAGGGTTTTGGAGGAGGGGGGAAGGGGGTTGGGTGAGTCTGGTGGTGGATATTAAGGATGGCACGTATTGCACTGGGTGTGGTGCATAAACAATGTATTTTGGATCACTGAAAAAAATTTTTTAAAAAGCTATTAGAATATAAGGAAGATAAAGGAAGGTATAATATAAGGAATATAAAGGAAGATAAAAACACAATTTAAGGGACGCCTGGGTGGCTCAGTTGGTTGAGCAGCTGCCTTCAGCTCAGGTCATGATCCCAGCGTCCTGGGATCGAGTCCCACATCGGGTTCCTTGCTTGGCAGGGAGCCTGCTTCTCTCCCTCTGCCTCCCTCTGCCTCCGTCTGCCAGTGCTTGCTCTCGCTCTCTCTCTCTAACAAATAAATAAATTAAAAATCTTAAAAAAAAAAACCCACACAATTTAAGAGGAAGTTGTTTTTTTTTTAAATTTTTTTTAAATTTATTTATTTGTCAGAGAGAGAGGGAGAGAGCGAGCACAGGCAGAGTGGCAGGCAAAGGCAGAGGGAGAAGCAGGCTCCCTGCCAAGCAAGGAGCTTGATGTGGGACTCGATCCCAGGATGCCGGAATCATGACCTGAGCCGAAGGCAGCTGCTCAACCAATTGAGCCACCCAGGTGTCCCAAGAGGAAGTTTTAAATACAGTATTTATCATTCAGAATTTGCCAGTAAACTAAATAATAAAGAGTGGTATACACACAAAATATAATAGAAACAACAAGCTTGATATTTTATACACACATATATGATAATTGTTTCCTATAGAAAGTGCATATTCTTATGCCCATTTAAAAACTGTAAAAATCAGTGATGAAAAAAAATAATGAATTTTGTAATAAACAATTGCTTAAGGGGACATTAGCAAGATGGCAGGATGGTAAGCCCTGGGCCCTCATTTCCCTCAGAAACGTATATTAATTGAAATCTCCCTGCACCCCAGGTGAAAATGCATCCAGACTCTGATTGCTGATAGATTGGGGACACCTTCTTGCCAGAATCCCTACCCCTGTAATAGTGCTATATATATAATCAGAAGGAGACACCCCAGCTTCTTTCATGGGAGAGAAGGGGATTTGTTTGCATTTCTAGCACCCAGATTTTCTGAGAGGGCTCTCCAGTGGACTAGCTTCTGCCATGACAGTATTAGAGATCTTATGGGTCTTGCACAGTTTAGCTTCCTTGGGGAAGAACAGAGATGGCAGTTTGGACAGGTAGAATTCATATTATCTACCCCCTGTTCAGCACAGAGTGAGAAGATGAAAAATCCCACCTTACCTTCTCCTTGAAAAGGGAGAGAGTTAATCTATATATCATATACCCCAACTTTTCTAGGACTGCCCCCAATCTGGCATCAGTCTTGCTGGACTTGGAACCTTGATGATCTGATGCAGTATAGTCACCTGGTGGAGAACAGAGATGGTGGTTTGGATTGATGGGCGCTATACCTCCGACCTCTGGCTTAGCACAGAGCAAGGAGACAAAAACATAGCTTCCTGCTGCTCCCTGAGGGAGATAAAGTTGGTAGAGATGCCCAGAATCTCTGGCTAGACTAATCAGTGGAGGTTTTCTGTATGAGGCCAGTCCATGAAGACTGAGGGAGGTGCCTGCTTTGTTTAATACACAGACACCAACAGAAGAAAGGAAATGAAGGAAATGCAGATAATGAAGGATCATGCAGATAAGTTTCAAATAAAGGAATAAGAGAAATCTCTAAAAACAAACTCTAATGAAATGGAGGCAAAAGATTCACCTAATAGAGAATTCAAAATAACCATCAAGAAGATGCTTACTGAGGTCAAAAAAATAATGCATGAACAAAGTGAGAATTTCAACACAGTGGTAGAACATATTAAAAAAAAAAATACCAGACAGAAGTCATGGAGCTGTAGAACACAATAACTGAACTAAAAAATTCACTAGAAGGGTTCAATATCATACTAGATCAAGTAGAAGAAAGGATTGGTGAACTCAAAGACAGATCATTGGAAAGAATTCAGTCAGAGGAGCAAAAAGAAAAAAAAAATGAAATCTTAAGGGACTTAATGGATACCTTGGATAAAAAAGCAATATACATATTATAGGAGTACAGAGGGGGGAAAAAAGGACCAGAAAGCTTAATCAAATAAATATAGAGGCTGAAACCTTTGCAAATCTGGAGAAGAAAATGAACATACAGATCCACAAAGACTAGAGAACACCAAACAGGAGTCCACAGATAGCCACACTGAGACAGGTCAAAATCAAATTGTTAGAAGTCAGAGACAAAGAGAATTTTGAAAGCAGCAAGAAAAAAGTGACCTATCATATACAAGGGAACATTTATGACTCTAAGTGTTTTGGGTTTTTTTTTTTAAATTTTATTTGTTTATTTGACAGAGTGAGAGATCACAAGTAGGTAGAAAGGCAGGCAGAGAGAGAGGGGGAAGCAGACTCCCCACCGAGCAGAGAGTCTGACATGGGGCTCGATCCCAGGACCCTGAGACCATGACCTGAGCTGAAGGCAGAAGTCCAACCCACTGAGCCACCCAGGTGCCCCTCTAAGTGTTGTTGGTTTTTTTTTTAGCAGAAGCTTTGTAGACCAAAAAGGAGTTGCATGATATATTCAAACTGAGAAGAACCTTGCCAACCAAGAATATTCTACCTGTCAAAATTATCCATCAAAAACAGAGAGATAAAGAGTTTCCCAAACAAAAGCTGAGGGAGTTCATCACTACTAGAACTGCCTTAAAAGAAATGATAAATGTAGTTCTTCAAGTTGAAAGGATGCTATAAAGCAATACAATATCATAAGAAAATATGAAACTCATTATAAAAGGCAAATATATAAATACAAAAAACTATACTCCTATAATGGTGGTGAATAAATAATTTTTAATTCTAGTATAAATTTGAAAGAGAAAAAGTGTTAAAAGTAACTAAAAATATATTAAAAGATGCGCAATGTGAATAGATGCTAATTGTAATGACAATAACAAAGTAGGAGGAGAGGAGTTAAATGTTGAGTTTTTTATGTGATTAAGCTTAAGTTGTTACCAGCATAAAATAAACTCTTCTATTTTATGTAAATCCTAAGGTAACCACAAAAAAAAATCAATAGAAGTTACAAAAGAAAAAAGAAAGGAATAAAACCTACCAAATACCAAAAATTTAATAAAACACAAAAGACAGAAGAAAAGGCCGACAAAAGGAACTGCAAGACTAACAGAAAACAGCAAAATGCCAATGGTAAATCCTTCCCTATCAGTAATTACTTTAAATATAAATTAGGGGCACCTGGGTGGCTTAGTCAGTTAAGTAGCCAACTCTTAATTTCGGCTCAGGTCATGATCTCCGTGTCCTGAGATTGACCCCCATGTCGGACTCTGCTCTGGATGTGGAGCCTACTTAAGATTCTCTCTCTCCCTCTGCCCCTCCCCTACCTAAAAATGAAATTAGAAAATACCTAAAGACAAATGAAAATGAAAACACAACATACCAAAACTTATGGGATGTAGCAAAAGCAATACTGAGAGGGATTTTGCCAAATCAGTATTGAGAAAGAACAACAAAGCTGGAGGCATCACATTTCCTGATCCCAAAATCTTTTATAAAGCTACAGTACTCAAAACAATTTAGTACTGGCATTGAGGCAGATACACAGACTGATGAAACAAATTCACACTGATGTGGCCAACTGATCTTCGACAAGGGTGCCAAGAATACACAACTGGAAAAGAATAGTCTGTTCAGCAAATGATGTTGGGAAACTAGACATCTACATGCAAAAAAATGAAATTGGACTCTTATTTTACACTATACACAAAATCAATTCAATGTGAATTAAACACTTAAATGTAAGAACTGAAACTATAAACCTCCTAGAAGGTTTGACATTGGTCTTGGAATAATTTCATAGATATGCTACCAAAAGTACAAGCAACAAAAACAAAAATGAATGGGACTATCACAAGCTAAAAATCTTCTGTACAGCAAACAATCAAGAGATTGAAAAGTCAGAGTGGGAGAGTATTTGCAAACTTGATATCTGATAAGGGGTTCATCTCCAAAATATGTAAGGAATCCTACAACTCAATAGCAGAATTAATATCCCAATTATAAAATGGGCTAAGGACTGAATAGAGATTTATTTCTCCAAAGAAGAGATACGGATGGCCAAAAAATGTATGAAAAACTGTTCAGTGTCATTAATAATCAGGGAAATGCAGATCAAAACTACAATGAGATATCCCCTCACGTCTGTTGAGATGGCTGTTATCAACAAAGCAGTATTGATTAGGATCTGTTGAAATTAGATCCCTTGCACACTCTTCTGGCAATGCAAAACAGTGTGGCCACTATGGAAAACAATATGGAATTCCTCAAAACAATTAAAAATAGGACTATCATATAATTCAGCAATCTCATTTATGGCATTTATTTAAAAGATTGAAGTAAAGTAAAGAGATACTAAATTTCCTTTGTTCAACGTAGCCAAGATTTACAATAACAAGATATAGAAACAAATGTCCAATAGATAAAGAAAATGTGTATGTGTATACCATAGAATATTATTCAGTCTTTAAAAATAAGGAACTCCTTCAATATGTGACAACATGGATGAACCTTGATGACATTATGCTAAGATAGGAAAGTTACAGAAAGACAAATACTGCATAATTCCACTTATATGAGCTATCTAAGCTGAATTCATAGAATCAAAAAGTAGAATGATGGTTGTCATGGGCTGGGAGAAAGGGATATAGGGCTTTATTAATCAATGGCATCAAGTTTCAGTTAAGCAAGGTAAGTTAGTTCTGGGTACAATATTGTACCCCTAGTCAACAATAATGTATACTACACTTAACATTTTGATAAAAATGGTGTGCTTGGGTGGCTCAAATGGTTAAGCATCCACCTTTGGCTCAGGTCATAATCCCAGAGTCCTAGGATCGAGCCCCACATCAGGTTAGCTCTGCTCAGTGGGGAGCCTGCTTCCCCCTCTCCCTCTGCCTGCTGCTTCCTCTGCTTGTGCTCAAATAAGCAAAGTCCTAAAAAAAATAAAGTTTAAAATTTTGTCAAAAAAGTAGATTTCTGGGGATGCCTGGGTGGCTCAGTGGGTTAAGTAAGCCTCTGCCTTTGGCTCAGGTCATGATCCCAGGGTCCTGGGATCGAGCCCCACATCAGGCTCTCTGCTCAGCAGGGAGCCTGCTTCCTCTCTCTCTCTCTCTGCCTGCCTCTCTGCCTGTTTGTGATCTCTGTCTGGTAAATAAATAAAATCTTTTTTTAAAAAAGTAGATTTCTGGGACGCCTGGGTGGCTCAGTTGGTTAAGTGGCTGCCTCCGGCTCAGGTCAAGATCCCAGCGTCCTGGGATCGAGTCCCACATTGGGCTCCTTGCTTGACAGGGAGCCTGCTTCTCCCTCTGCCTCTGCCTGCCACTCTGCCTGTGCTCGCTTGCTCTCTTTCCCTCTCTCTCTGACAAATAAATAAATTTAAAAAATAAAAAAAATTTTAAAAAGTAGATTTCTTATCTTGTTACTGCAATAAAAAATGAATAATTTAGGAATGTATGGGTATGGAAGAGATTTGAAATTATACAAAAATATTTGTGCAAATCTGTTGTCACTAAATTTGAAAAGCTGAAGGAAAATATGGAAGGTTCTATAAAGAGTTAAGATAATCATAATACCCTAACTTGATAAAGATGGCATTTTTTAACTTGATTATCTGTTTTTGGGTATTGAGTTTGAGTTCTTTTTTTTTTTTAAGATTTTATTTATTTGAGAGAGAGGCAGTGAGAGAGCATGAGCGAGGAGAAGGTCAGAGGGAGAAGCAGACTCCCCGTGGAGCTGGGAGCCTGATGCGGGACTCGATTCCGGGTCTCCGGGATCATGACCTGAGCCGAAGGCAGTTGTCCAACCAACTGAGCCACCCAGGCGTCTGAGAAGTCTATATATAAAGTCTATCTATAAAGATAGATCTTAGTTATCAGCCCTTTGTCTGTAGCATCATTTGCGAATATCTTCTCCTAGTCTCATTGTTTTGTTGACTGTTTTTATTGACATTACTTTGTTTGCTGTGCAGAAGCTTTTTATCTTGATGAAGTCCCAAAAGTTCATTTTCACTTTTGTTTCCCTTGCCTTTGGAGATGTGTCTTGAAAGGAGTTGCTGTGGCTGATGGTAAAGAGGTTACTTACTGCCTGTATTCTCCTCTAGGATATTGATGGATTCCTGTTTCACATTGAGTTCTTTCATCCATTTTGAGCTTATCTTTGTATATGGAAGAGAATGGTCGAGTTTCATTCTTCTGTACACAGCTGTCCAATTTTCCTAGCACCATTTATTGAAGAGACTCTCTTTTTTTCCACTGGATATTTTTTCCTGCTTTGTCGAAGATTATTTGACTGTAGAGTTGAGGGTGCATATCTGGGCTCTCTACTCTGTTCCACTGGTCTATGTGTCTGTTTTTGTGCCAGTACCATGCTGTCTTGGTGATCACAGCTTTGTAATATGGCTTGAAATCAGGCAACGTGATGCCCCCAGTTTTGTTTTTCAACAATTCCTTGGTGATTTGGGGTCTTTTATTGTTCCATACAAATTTTAGGACTGCTTGTTCCAGTACTTTGAAAAATGCCAATGGTATTTTGATCAGGATGGTGTTGAAAGTATAGATTTCTCTGGGCAGCATAGACATTTTAACAGTGTTTATTCTTCCGATCCATGAGCATGGAATGTTTTTCCATCTTTCTTTGTCATTTTCAATTTCTTTCATGAGTGTTCTGTAGTTCCTCAAGTATAGATCCTTCACCTCTTTGGTTAGGTTTACTCCAAGGTATCTTAAGGGTTTTGGTGCTACTGTAATGAACAGACACTTCTCCAATGAAGACATAAATACGGCTAACAGACATATGAAAAAATGTTCATTATCATTTGCCATCAGGGAAATTCAAATCAAAACCACATTGAGATACAACCGTATATCAGTTAGAATAGCTAACATGGCAAGAAACAGCAAATGTTGGAGAGGATGTAGAGAGAGGGGAACCCTCTTACACTGTTGGTGGGAATGCAGGTTGGTGTAGCCACTTTGGAAAACAGTGTGGAGATTCCTCAAAAATTTAAAAATACAGCTACACTATGACCCAGCAATTGCATTACTGCATATTTGCCCCAGATGTAGTGTAAAGATGTAGTGCCCCAGATGTAGTGAAAAGAAGGGCCATATGTACCCCAGTGTTCATAGCAGCAATGTCCACAATAGCCAAACTGTGGAAAGAGCTGAGATGCCCTTCAACAGACAAATGGATAAAGAATATGCGGTCCTTATACCCAATGGAATATTACTTAGGCATCAGAAAGGATGAATACCCAACTTTTGTATCAACATGGATGGGACTGGAGGAGATTATGCTGAGTGAAATCAGTTAAGCAGAGAAAGTCAATTATCATATGGCTTCACTTATTTGTGGAGCATAAGGAATAACATGGAGGACATTAGGAGAAGGAAAGGAAAAGTGAAGGGGGAATTGGAGGGGGAGATGAACCATGATAGATTGTGGACTCCAAGAAACAAACTGAGGATTTTAGGGGGGAGGAGGGTGTGGGGATGGGTGAGCCTGGTGGTGGGTATGAAGGAGGGCACACATTGCATGGAGCACTGTGTGTTATGTGCAAACAGTGAATCTTGGAACACTATGTCAAAAACTAATAATGTATTGTATGGTGACTAAGATAAAACAAAAAAATATATATAAAGATAAAGCTTTGAAAAAAAAGATGGCATTTTTGAAGTCAGAGACAAATCTCACTTATTCTGAATATGGATGCAAACAAAAAGTTATATTACAAATCTTGTGAATTGGAGGAAAATACCATGCTCAAAAAGTATTAGTGCCAGAGGGGCGCCTGGGTGGCTCAGTGGGTTAAAGCCTCTGCCTTCGGCTCGGGTCATGATCCCGGGGTCCTGGGATCGAGCCCCGCATCGGGCTCTCTGCTCAGTGGGGAGCCTTCTTCCCTTCCTCTCTCTCTGCCTGCCTCTCTGCCTACTTGTGATCTCTGTCTGTCAAATAAATAAATAAAATATTTAAAAAAATTAGTTCCAGAAACATAACCATTAATTTGGCATTAAGAAATAATCATAACTCTACATCTAAAGAAATAATCATACTCCACATCTAAAACTAATGATACACTATATGTTAACTAACTGAATTTAAATGAAATAAGTTAAATTTTTTTTAAAGATTTTATTTATTTATTTGACAGAGATTACAAGTAGGCAAGAGAGGCAGGCAGGAAGAGAGAGGAGGAAGCAGGCTCTCCGAGAAGCAAGAGAGCCCGATGCGGGGCTCGATCCCAGGACCCTGGGATCATGACCTGAGCCAAAAGCAGAGGCTTTAACCCACTGAGCCACCCAGGCGCCCCTGAAATAAGTTAAATTTTTTTTT
>PISX010031017.1:0-17943 GCA_004024625.1 Mellivora capensis
TTACCTGATTTCAAGCTTTACTACAAAGCTGTGATCACCAAAACAGCATGGTACTGGTGCAAAAATAGACACAGACCAGTGGAACAGAGTAGAAAGCCCAGATATGGACCCTCAACTCTATGGTCAAATAATTTTTGACAAAGCAGGAAAAAATATACAGTGGAAAAAAGACAGTCTCAGAACCTTTGATGGGCTTTTGTGGTACAAAATCAATACTGGGGCACACTCACACTGTGCTAAGTGCTTCACCTATAATTGTCCCATTTAATCCTCATAATAACCCTATGAGGGGGCATTAATACTACTCTTCATTTTACAAATGAAGAAAACAGAGGTACAGAGACCTTGAATGGTAGCTGAGTTTCAAACCCAAGCCATCTAGTTACAGAACTTGCATATCTGACCACTCTCCTATAATGTTTCACAATGTCTGACGCCAAGAGGGGGGATTTAATAGTGTTTCTTGAATTTATTTGGCTTTGAAACTCTTTTCTTCCCTCTGATCAATGTAGAGGACTAATGTTTAATAGAACACACTGTAAGAAATGCTTCTATCATGTGATTAGTAATGTTATCCCTCTTTAAAATTTAACTGGAAATATAAATCCACAGGCCCATTATGTAATTGAATGGTTAACTTTCAGTTGAATTGTCATTTGATGGGAAGGCTCCTCCTATGGAAATCTCCGCTCTCAAAGCTATTGCCAGTGAATCCAGACTATTGACTGTCTTTAATGTCAAATACCAGTCAGAACTGGCTCTTCTGAGGAAGAGAAGAAGGTATGGGGTAGGGAGGTATGAATTGTAAGCTACAAGGTTTAGCCAGGGAGCCAATGATAGTGTGAAATGTTCTGGGAAAATGGGGGAAATGTTCATTTTTTTATAGAAGACCAAAAATAAGATTGAAATTCTAAATAATGTTGAAGAATTACAGCTGGAACAAGAGTATATCTCTGACCAACTCAAGGCCTTTTCAGAATAGAGTTAAAAGAGTTAAGGGATAATCTACTGGGAGGTTGGTTGCCAGATAAGCCTGGTGGCTATTTTAAGCAGAATTTTCCAAGATTTAGTCATTTACATACTAACTTCATGATTTTTTTTTCCTATCAGGATACCCTACTGTTATTTATCTGGTATGTTCTATAAACTGTCTTATGCCTTTGTACAGATCTATTTTTCAAAGAGCTTAATATCTGAGAACTCATGTTTTTAAAAAATGATTATATTTTTCTAATATATAAATTTAAAAATAATTATCTGTGATCCGTCTAAAGTGGTATGAATACCAGTCTTTGGAAATGTTTTTCTAAAGCCTAAAAACCTGCCATGATGTGAAAAAAGAAAATGGGAGAATAGAGATTAAGTTAAAGGTAAAAATACATTTAAAGAGTAAGCCTAAAAATGAGTGATGAAATCTGCTGTCACTTTGACAATGCAATTTCAAATGCTATTCCTAGTGTGTTCTAAATTACCAATTGTTCTTTTGCTTATATTTTAATACAGTGATTGAATAAACAGAAAATCTACTTTCATAAACAGATGATCTTTTTCTTGGTTCTAATAATTACAACAAAAACACCAAATACACTTGATATAAATTGTCAAACCAAAAAAAAAAAAACTTCCTTATTTGGGATATTTTATTTATGACAATTTATATTGAAGCTTTGTGTTAACATTAGCTTTATGGTTGTTTAATAATTGATTTTGAATTTTTTTAAAGATTTATTTATTTTAGAGGGAGATTGGGAGAGGGGCAAATGGGGAGAGAGAGAATCTCAAGCAGACTTCCCACTGAGTGCGGAGCGCAAGGTAGGGCTCAATCTCACGACACCAAGATCGTGACCTGAGCCGAAATCAAGAGTCAGATGTTCAACTGACTGAACCACCCAGGCCTCTCTGGTTTTGAATTTTTAAAAACTCATCTTTTGCTTCTAACAAGTACAAGATACATTACTATACCCCAAAGCTCACTTCATCAAACGGCATTTAATCAATTCAAAGATAACCCAAGGCACTGAACACTCTTACATATTGGCATTTGACACAGAAATTAAAACACAGAAAGTAAAGCTGTTCCAACAAAATGTTAACCAGCAGATTATTTGATAAAAACAAAAGGCAATCCCCATAGCAATACTATCCAATAGCAGTTCTATATCTCTAATAAGTTGCTACTGAATTAGAATTGGGATACTGTGATGTAGTCCATGCCCAGAGCAGGAACAATGATAGTTACATATAAGTCACATAATGACAAACCAAAAATTTACCTAAATAACTTATTTTCTGTCTAGACTCCAGATACATAGAATAAATGTCAATTTAATTTGGATAGAATTATGTACTTGTCTCTTTTGGTAATGTTATTTTCAGATTTTCCAGCAGCTTAAAAACTATTTTGGGGGCACCTGGGTGGCTCAGATGGTTAAGAATCCGCTTTGGGCTCAGATCATATCTCCAGGCCCTGGGATCAAGCCCTGTGTTGGACTCCCACCTCAGTGGGGAGTCTGGTTCTCCCTCTCCCTCTGCCTCTCCCCTGCTCATGCTTTCTCTCTGTATCTTTTTGTCTCCAATGAATAAATAAAATCTTTTAAAAAAACTATTTATTTTCTTTATTGCCACTTGGTAGCAGTATAAGTATTATAAAAGCAACTCATGTTTATTCATGTGATAAACATTTATTGCAAGCTCACTCTTGGCAAGATCCTGGAGATGTAGTACTAAACCAGATAGATGTGGTTCCTGCCTTCATGGAACTTAAATTCTAGGTGGGTGAGGCTTGCTAGGATCAGAAAACTTCATCAGTGAGAAAACAGCTTCATGAGAGCATTGCCCAGATAATCCAGGCACTAAGATACAAAATCAAGGTACAAAATTCTAGTACCCATGTGAGAGGAAATTAATTTAAATCACATATTTACAAAACGTGTTTTCTCTTTTTCCCTGCTTTCCAAGTGATGATTCCTTTCCAAGACTAAATTATACAACCAAGGAGATTTCAACTTGATGAACACACCTCATTTTCTTTCTTTTCTTCCTACTTTTTCCTTCCTTTTCCTTCCCTCTCCTTTCCTTTCCTTTCCTTTCTTCCTCCTTTTCGCTATTGCTTTTTCTTCATTCATTTATTTATAGATATTGGCTTCACAATTCATGAAGAGAGTTTCTAGAATCATTGTGAACATATTACTTGTATGACTTTGTTCATGGCTCTGCCATGTAGGTGTGGAGAATTCATTGGTCTATGTGTTAATACCATTGGCAATTTTAAGCAAGTGAGTAGAGAAGTTAAGGCTTGGATCTAGTCAAACATTTATTCTCTATCACAAATGGATAATCTTAAATGATCAAATAGAGCCAACTGTCTATCTCAGATCTATTAGTCAGTTTATGCCCTAGAGGTATGCTTTGCAGACAGAAAAGTCACAAGTCAAGTAGTAATAAGAATTGGGGCTGGAAGGCATCTTAAATTTTTTTTCATGAAAGATCATGAGTAACAATTCTAAGGCCAGGTAGATAACAAATGTGTGAAATGAATGGTGCATAAGACCCTAGAGGCTAAGTAGCTTGTATCCTTATCAGGCTAGCTCCCCGCCAGTTTTATTGCTTGTTAAAATACTCTGTTGGCCAAACAAAATCAGAACTGTTTCATCCATTAGTATTACTGAGGACATGGTATCTAG
The DNA here is from genome assembly GCA_004024625.1 of Mellivora capensis. Classification (NCBI taxonomy): domain Eukaryota; kingdom Metazoa; phylum Chordata; class Mammalia; order Carnivora; family Mustelidae; genus Mellivora; species Mellivora capensis. The sequence goes on from PISX010031017.1 coordinate 3,684, forward strand.
ATCCCAAGAATTTTAGAGTGTATCTATCTAGGTAGATAGACATGCTTCAAAACATAAAAAGAAAATATCAAAATCAAAGTTAATGTATTAATTAAATGCCTATAAAATGTTGCATACCAACTAACCAACAAAAACTGCAATTCAGCTGTTTTGTAGCTATATTATATTTCATTTGGAATATGGAATATGATCGATTTTAACGTGCTTGACAGATTTGATGGGCCTACAAGAATAAAAGTGTCCAGAGCCCTGAAAAAAAATGCCAATACTAAACTTTTCTGGATGCCATATTGAGTCACCAAGTGGCCTGTTTGCAAGCCCTAAATGATGTGCTCATTGCCCAGATGAGGAAGTCGTGTCCAGGAGGTTAAGTGAATTGGGTAAGTGCTCATAGTTACCCAGAGGCATATCCCCAACTACAACTTTTATCTCTTGGCTTCTGCCTGAGGGCTTTTGCACCCAATGTTTCAGCTGCTTCAGATTCAACAGGATGCTTGTGAAAATGCATATTCATAGGCTATAGGGTGGCTTTACTGAATTAGAACCTCTCAGGCTCAAACCTGTGAATCGCATGAATCCCCACACAGTGCCGCCTATCATTTTGCCCCTTTGCAATTAGCTATTGGTGTGGTCAGCTGTGGTCAAGCCATTCAGCCACCAGTGAGTTGATGAACCTGTTGGTAATATAGACATAAATCTAAAAATGATTTCCTTTTTTTTTTTTAAGATTTTTTTTTTATTTGACAGAGAGACAGCACAATTAGGTAGAGAGAGAGGGAAAAGCAGGCTCTCCGCTGAACAGGGAGCCTGATGTGGGGCTCGATTCCAGAACCCTGGGATCATGACCTGAGCCGAAGGCAGCTGCTTAACCGACTTAACCGAGCCACCCAGGTGCCCAAAATGATTTCCTTTTTAAAAATTACTATAGAATGAATAAACAATAATGCTTAGATTTCATTGGAAATCTTGGAAGAACCTTGGACTTCCTGCTCAAGATGCTGAGAGACAACTGTGATGGAGTGGAACAGAGGACAGAGATAGAAATGCTGACTTTATAATAAATTCTCAGGGATAACCACTGCAGCCACTCAACCTTATGGTCTCTCTGCCTTTTTGACTTCTTTTTCTCTAAATACATTAGTTCAAAATGGTGAATATACGGATATATAGAATGTTCCAAATATGTAAGTGCCAAGTATTGTCCTGAGTGCTGAGGGATCCATGGTGAATAAGTCAGACAGTCTTGTCTTAAATTTGCTTAGAGTCTATCCAGGATAGAGCAAACAAAAATTTAATTCTAGCTCTGCCACTAATAAGCTGTATGATCTTGGTTGGATAAGCTACTTTCCCACTGTCTTATTTTAACTTCTATCTAGTTCAGCAATACCCCTATAGAAGCACCAATAGCCTTTGAGAGTGGTGGGCTACCATGTACATTTTTGCTTCTGTCTTCCTCTGCATTCTTGCCAATTAATTATTGTTTAATTCTGAGTTAGGCCATGCCAGCCCAGTGAAAAGGCTGTCTTCTCCACATGGCCCCACCCAGGGACCCTTGGGGCCAATTATTTCAACCCCTTCTCGAAATTTGCTCTCCAAATTAGCTCTTACGTGCCCTGGCGATGTGAGAGGGTCACATCCATTACCTCATGGGTGTGATGGCTCCAGCAAAGCCCCTAGGGAGCTGTGCAGCCTACTGCAACCTCCTCCAAGGGCTTTCAGAGGAGTGGCGGCAGGATGCTTTTCCTCTGTAGTGTCACTGGTCCATAAAAAGAAAAAAATAAACCCAGAGTCAAAAGATTCACTTCCAAAACAGCCCCAGGGCTAAAACAAACTGTGGTGGCAGACTGGTGGGAAGAAGGAGATAGAATGATACCCATGGGAAGACAGTGACATTTGCGGATAAGGGAAAATATGCATTCTTCCAATTACAAACCTAACCAAGCCTGGCAAATCCTGATGGGGCATTTTTATGAACATTAAGGTTTAATCTGGGCTTCCTATTACTAAGTTAGCCCAAAATATACACTCTGGGTTACATATAGGGAGGAATAGCAATACATAATAACGGTTGATTTCACTTATGTTGAGCAACTGTTATGTGCTTGGCAACATCGTGGGCACTGGGATGCAAGCATGAACAGAGCATCTTTGCCCTCATGGTACATATATTCCAGTTAGAGAGGACAGAAATAAAAATAAGCTTTTTAATTTAAAAAGATATATATGACATAATTTTAGGTAATGGTAAGTCCTTGAAGAAAAGGAAAACAGGGAAGAGGGGTACAGAATAAGGAGAAACAGGACTGCTCATTAACCTGGGGATCAGGGGAGACTTCTTACCTGAAGAGACATTTGAGTCTAAACTTAAATGAAGGGAGGTGGTGATCTAGGCAGATATCTGAGGAAAGAACGTTCCACACAAAGGAAGAGCCCTACCAAAACCTGCTATTTTACACACTTCATAAATATGTGTTGAACTAGTTCACACAATAGAAGACAGGTATTTTTAGGGACATTGGAGAAACAGGTTCAGAGAGGTTAAGAGATGTGCCCAGGGCCACAGAGCAAGTTAAGTGGCAGAGCTGGAAGGTGACTCTTCCTAAGTACTCTTCATTCTTATGCTGATTTGTTCCTGGGACTAATCATCCAAAACTTCTCTTGAGTCTGATTCTCTGTTCCCCCCACATAAGCCATAGTCTCCCAAGCTTCTGCCAAGCTCTGTCTGTGGGGGTTTGCATCAACTTCCAGAACTCAGAGCTGATAGAAGCTCTGTTTCATGTGCCCAAAGACTTCTGGGTCTGAAAACATCTAGAGGCATCGTTGGAATTTACCCTCATTGTACCATAAGGAGGCCAGCCTCTCCGGGCACTCAGGCTGCTGACTCCATTTCTTTCTGAGGAGAAATGGGTGTGGAGGGGATATCAGTCACACCCGCCCTGACTAAGGAAATGTGCAGAATGGAAAGACAGCCATTAACCCAGGCTGGCTATTGCCTCCTTAGCAACAATAGCTGTGTACACATTCACACACAAACACTGCACCAAAACAAGCAAAGGTCACTCTCTCCAGGCACTTCCAAGAATGATCTCAATTTTTCATAAAACAATGTTTATAAATTAAATGGAACCCTAGAGCAGTCCGGGAATAGAAATAACCATTTTATGAGGCTTCCTGCCATTACATTATTGCTTATTTGCTTTGAATGAGCAAAATACAGTATGCAGCCCACCCCTTCCAGAACCAAGCAAAGACCTCTTTACAAAGGGTCCAGCCAAGCAAGCCTGAATGGGAAGGTATCCTTGGTTCTAGTAAGGACTTCTGTTCATTGCCCTTTGACTGGTAACACCTCAAAGGCAGGGCTGTGTCCTATTCATCTTTTCTTCCTAGCACTAAACACAGCTCCTAACACAACAAAAGCATCTAAGGAATGATTTTGATTGTGAATGAGTGAATATGTGACTGAATCAATGAATGAAGGAATGAAATGAATAATCTGATATTCAGGGCTTGGATTACAGAAAGTGGGATACCCAGTAAGACTACAAACACTCTGAGCCCTTGTTACATATCAGAGCTTTTTATGTGATGACACTGAAGAAGTGTTACATGTTTTTCAACCTGCTTCCTGTTCTAATCTGGCTTTTCTACAGTCCCTTGGGGGCAACCAGGTGCTTGCTACAGCCCCTGACCCAGGCTGGTCTCCAACCCTAACTCCAGAATTTACTTGCTCCCTTTACCTATTAAAAAAATTCCACTACCACAGTCCCCGGATGAAACTGACTGTCATGAAGAAAATAACTTGATAAACGAAGTGCCTTAGTTGAGTTCCCTCAGAAGCAGAGCCTGAGGCAAGGATTTAAATTCATGTGGTTTATTTGAGAAGAGAAACTGGAAGGGAAGACAACCAATAGAGTGTGTATTATGAGTAATTTACCAGTAGGCAAGTTCCATGTGGAGATTCTGAAAAACTCTGTGGGAAATATGCCACCTTACTCCAAGTTATCCCACCCAGGGACAAGAGAGCTGGGAGATTTATACACCACCTTGTCAGTCACTGACTGAAGAGTATTAATTCTGTAGCACTTCTAGACTTTCTTGCACATGGGAATATTGGCTTTCTTCTGTTTTAGAGAAAGAACTCAGGCAAAGCAATGCTGATACCTACATTTGGAAGTAACGTGGGCACATTGAATAGGGAAAGCTGAAGGATTGTGGGTGGGGCACTGACAGCATTGACCACCCTAAGTCTCACAGAGTGAAATGGACTGATGACATTTGTCACAAATATCTTATAGATCTGACTTCCTGAAGAAGAGCTCAGATGGAATAATGCCTTAACTCAAATTAATGCCTCTCATATTCAGGTTGGGAAATAAGAGAGGAAGTTGAGACTTGGTGGTGGAAAGGAGCAAATGAGTTTTGTTTAGATAAGGCAGATATGTGAGCTTTTCTTGGGATTCTGGGTAAGATGAGCTCCACTTTCATAAAGGAGTGATAATGCAACTAGTATTCTTTCCACGAGAGAAGTGTACCACAAACTGAGTAGTCTGTATCAAATCCATGCTTGTAAGTAGTACCTGGATATCTTTCAGCTAATGGAGATATGCTGTGGCTACTCAGAGGACTATATCCTCAACCTGCAGGACATATTTAGATTCTTGAAAGACAAGTTTCCTTTCCCTTCTCCCCTTTGCTCACAAACCTATGAAAGAGAACTTATAGTTTCATGGAGTATTACTGATGTTAAAATTAGAAGCAATCTTCAAGGGTTAGATCCTCCAAACCCTTTTTTACAGAATGGAAGCTGAGACTCAGAATGGAGAAGTCACTTGCCCACAATCACACAATGGTAAGTGGCAGGCTGGTTTTATCAGGTAGAATTAGGAAAAGAAAATAAAATCACTCTAGATTTGTGAAGTAAAAAAGTATTTAACATGGGGGAAATAAGCACTTACAAAACCATTTAAGGCTGAAAGGGCAAGAGTCAGGAGCACTGCCACTAGCTTTTAAGTTGTGGTTTCAAGAGTCATAGAACTTGGAAGCTGTCCAGAGCTTGGAAACCAGCTCCTTCCCAGGCTTGAGACATGTAAGTTTCAGGAGCCTACTATAAAACCTCCTGTCTGCATGGCATCACAAGTGCTCCTTCCAGAAGCAAATGATGGCCACAACCTCTCTTCCACATCTTATGTCAGTGGATCTCACTAGCGCACTGGAAATCAATCACACTAGATATAACGCTGGAGGCAAAGGAGTCTGGGAAATGTAGTTCTCTGGCTTACAGTTCCAGAGATTCAGGGGAGATCATAAAACCAGTAACAATGAATGCTGATTGTCCAAGGAAAAACAGAACATCATCTAGAGCTATGGTGAGCCCCAGTTTGTACATATAAGAGTGAAAAGGAACATCCACTTGGTGGTATATTCTTCTCCCAAAGAACAAGTGGGAAGGAAGGACAAGAGAGAGGACCAGCACTGGCCAGAATTCTGTGCCTGGTCCCTACCCTGATACCAGACCTAACGACCTTGCATAAGAATTATTTCCAACATCATTTTTCAGTCCATCATGTTCTTTGTCTTTGTTTTGCTTCCTCCCCCACCTCTCAGTCTATATTGCTACACCATGAATATGTAGTGACAAACCTAGGGAAAACTGGGGGTGCTCAGGGTCTGTGTGACTACACAGGGAGCAACTGGATACAAGCATTCAGAAAACTCCCGTTAATGGAGCGTGCAGATGTTCCTGAAGAACTCTTGTTTGCTCTTCATTGGTGTATAGGTGTTTGAAGTAAAGTGACTGGTTAATATCTCAATTTGGGGTAACTTGGTTGGGATTATGGCTCTTATACTGGTTTGATGTAGGACTTTGGGCAAGTTACCTAAAATTCCTCATCTCTAGGAGAAATGTTGGGCTACATTATGTGTGTTCTCGGTCCTGACACTAGTATCTTTACATCAAAGCATCTTAATTGTAAGGTTGTGACATTGTTCTGAACCCCAAAGCATGACTAAGGTTTCACCAAGATCTGGAACTTTCTATCTTAAGGGGGAGAGTTCTGTTTAGACAACGCCCTCATTATAATCTTTCCCTTAACCAGAATTAGGACTGACCTTTTGAGATCAATAGGGTCACTGTAGTGTTTGATTCACAAACAATGTGCAAGTTATGGTGCACAACACAATTTTGAGCTTTCCATTAGAAAAAAAACTCAGGGCCCTGAACACTGTGTCCAGAGAAATCCTTGTGCCAAACACTGAGACAATCCTTTTGGGATGACAAGATTTCTAACTCCTTTTGGGCTTCCCATGCCTTCCTGTTGCTCCCCTGATTCAATTCTGGTATGGAGGTATTACATATTCTTCATCTCTTTCTTACTGATCAACACTTGGAAGTGTCACTCCCTCCTAGGCTCTCTGTTCTGAGATGAGGATGGTATTAGTTAGATAACATTCCTGAACTAATATGCTGTCTCACCTAATTTATAGAGTGTTCAAATCAATGTAAAATGTGGCATTCATGGTGCATTTATTATTAGTATTATTACCACTATTATTACTAAGTAACATTTAAATATTTTAAATATAACTATTATTGTTACCAAATAATAATATAATTTTTCTTTGTTAATAATAATAATTACTTTATCTTTCCAGAGAGTTTTGTGGTCTTCAGATTGTTTTATTTTTAATTTTCTAAGGATGGAACTGAGATTCAGATCAAGTAAGAGATTTTTCCAGGATCACCCAGGTGATTGCTGGTAGAGCTGGAAATAAAAACTGAGTATCTTGGCTTCCAGTACATGCTTTTTTTATTGCATATCTCACTGTTGGGAGGAAAAGCCTACAGAAGCCCCAGAGTAAGGATGATCGAGGAGGATGGATAAACCAAATAAAGAGACTGACACTGTGTTGTGTCCCAGTGTGGCATTAGACAGATTCTCAGTTCTCCACAGCAGAATACTCATCCAGACCAAGCAGTAGGTTCACAGGATGGTCTGATTTCTAAGTTTTAGAGGTAGCAAAATACTTATATCAGCTTGGCTTCTTGCCTTAGGAAGGGACAGCCAGGCCACCATGTGTAGTGTTGGTTTGACCCTTCACAACACCAGGGCGTCCTACTGACACGAGAGGCACTATATATTTATATATTTGCTACTAAGAACTTCTGGAAGATGACAGGTCTTTGTCTGTCAAATGCTTTGTTCTATCAAAGTCAATGTATTATACCATTTTTTTTTTGAGATGGAAGTGAAATGTCTTGAGGAGGAAATTTCTTCATGCTAACCCACTCAAAGCCAGATAGGTGGGTATCACGGACATAATCTAGGGTCCAGATCAATGGAAGAGAAATTTGGTTTTCATTTATTTACTTATTGATTTATTCATACATTCATTCATTCGTACATTATGCATTCATTTAAAAGTATACTTTGGTGTATAGTCAGTGCTAGACATTGTGCCTGACACTGGGATTCTTAAGACCAAATTACTGTTGCCAGGGTACTCAGGCCAGTGGAAGAATCAGACAAGTAGATAAAATATACTAGTGTAGGGTTTCATGTAAACCCAGAGACAGGAAATGTAACCCAGGCTTTTATGGGAACAGACAAGAGTCAGCCAAAATCACTTTCCTGCCCAGGTAGCATGAGAGTGTTTCAAGCTGAAGGAACAGCATGTTATAACACTGGAGGTAATAAGCTATATCTTCCACACTTAACATGTATTTATTTAGTTAAACCTCATAACCACTCTATAAGACAGGCACTAATATTATACCTGATGAGGAAACAAAGGCACTGAGAGATTAAATAAATTGCACCCAGAGAATCAAGCTACTGAGTTCACACAACTCACCTCTTCCTCTCTTGTGAGAGAATGGGTGCTTTACGAGAACCCAGTTGGGTTGATGCTCAGCACTGGGGTTAGAGATAGTGAGATACAAGGCTGGAGAAGCCCATGGTTGTGAGTTAAAAGGAGCTTTCATGCCTGGAATGATATGATTCAGGGCTGGTTGTAAGAACACAAGCCTTGTTTCTTGGTCTGTTCCAGCTGGTGAGTCTACCTTTTTAACTGGCTGCTTCCTACAATCCACCGCCCCAGCCCCCCAGGGGTCTTATACCTAACAAACTGTAAGTATATGAGTAAACAAAATTACTCATCTTCTCCATTCCATGTCTGTACTGACTCTAGAGACATTTTCCAGAGGTTGTTTTGTCAATTCTTAAACTAAATTTCCATCCATTTATTTTGTTACTATGAGGTTCTTTTCCCTACATGTTGAGTGATGGGACAGGGGTCCTGAAAACTGAATTTCAGTTGTTCAAGGGCTCTGACTTAGATTGACTCCAGTTCAATTGTAAGTTTACTCTATTGTGTGAGTATACCACCGAAGTTCCAATAAAGCTAAAAAGAATGCATGCATTTCAAAGTATCTATTACTTGCTTTCTCAAGAAATTTTGGTCCATTAGGCAGAGGCAAAATTTATCCTTGAAAGATCCTTAGGAAAAAAAATTAAACTTAAAAGAAAAAATATCATATTCTGTATGTGATATATGTGTGTGGTAGCACATTAAAATTACTGTGCAAGTTCTTGCCACTGTTCATAGTATTTGATCAAATGAGCAGAGAGCACTTTTTTTTTCTCTCTGTTAGATTCAGTGATATGGATACTAAACTATTAAAAGACCAAAGCATCACACACACAAGTTACAAAATATGTTTCAGCAAACACTGGAGTATTTCCACGAGAAAATATAGCATAAAGATCTTAATCATATGTCCCTTCTGAAAACCAGCTTAGAGTGGGTATTTTGCTATTGGTCATAGAAAGCAATGTCCTGTCTATCACTTTGGTTCCTTCGTGTGTGAATGAGCTCCCATGTTAGGGAAGCTCATATTTTTAACAGAATGGGTACTGGTCTTGGAGTCAGGGGGCCGGGGAAGGGAACTTCATACTAACCCCAACTCAACCATTACCTAACCCTGGATGAGCCCCTTTATTTGAGAACCTTAGCTTTTATCATAAATGGTTTGAACTCTATGATCTCTGAAGATACTTGTTTGCCTAATTCTATGGTGAAATAACATCAAAGTTTTGATACTGATATAGACAGGCAAGCCTCGGGTAAACATACATTTTGTTTAATCAGGACTCCACAGTCTTTTTCTGTAGAGGACCAGGTCATGAGTATATTAGACTTCACAACTACTCGACTCCAGTGTAGCAGGAAAGCAGCTATAGACCGTACCTTAGCCACAGTATGGTACACTCTATTGACAAAAACAGGCAACAGACAACATGCAGGATTTGGCCAGCAGCCTCCTGATTGAGACGGTGGCTGTAAAAGGGCTGGGGGTAAATAGTGGGCAAAGCCTTGGCTGGGGGATCTTATTGGCATGGGGGAGGCTACATGAACCTGCTCCAGGCCCACCTTGCAAAGGACACCAGAGCCGCTCAACCCGTGCCACCTCGAAGAACCAAAGAACAGACCTGAGAGAGTCTCTCCCACAGGGATGAAAGAGTTAAGAAGGCAGGGGCAGACACAATTGTTTCTTTCTAGGGAAACTATTCGGACTTGGGAATATACTCTGCCACACAGCTGGAACTCATTACTGCTGAAGTTTTTTGAGTTAAAAAGTTTTATTTAGGCCCCTGCAAAGGTTTTCTTAGGCCAAGAGTGAAACCTTGTGCTCACACTGCAAGCTCTCCCCAGCCAAGTGCTTCAGTCAGCTCTCCCATCATTTCTCTTGCCCTCCTTACCTTTCTGCTGACCCTCCTGCCACCTTGCCTCATCCCTCTCCCTTTCTTCTAGACTCCTTCATCAACTATCTGTCCACATGGATCCTCTCTGGCAAGCAGGATATTCCCGTTTCAGAAATATGGAAAATGGCATAACTGAACAATTGAAACATTCACTTGTTGTTACCTGGGATCCAAAAATGCAAATGTTTTAGGTGGACTCTAGACTCTAACCCAGAGCCTTCGGTACAGACACAGAGGGTGAAGTCCATAGACCATTGGAAGTCAGGTCAACACACACTGATAATCAAGTGAAGAAAATAGGTTCTTTTCCCTTTTTTAAGGTTGATTCAGACAAAGGATGTAAGAGGTGGTTTGCCTGGTGTGAATGATGGTAAACCTCAGTTAACGAAAATTTGGTAAGTAATAGTCCATAGTTAACTAGACACTTTTTTTTCCTTTACTTTTAGGCTAAAGAAGTAAGAGTGAGGAGACAGCTGGTGTCAGGGTTTGATACATGGGATGTTTATAGTTAACCTCCTACTGTCATTATTTCTAGAATCCTGTCTACAGCCCAGATTAGCAACAGTGGACATAATTGGTAACAATTCAGGTTCACAGTAACCCCTTTTACACTGTAGGTTCAGAATCACCACAATTCAACAACACTCCCCCCTCCTCTGTGTCATCAAAGCAGGAAGGTACCCCAGACTCCTAAGAGGATTGTCCATAAGACCCTGACAGAGGGTTTATCTGGTGAGATCACTAATTCATCAGAAAATTGCTAAGAGGAATAACTCTTTTCCCAAGCACTGTATTAGAGATCTACTAACTTTAGGCAACCATGGGTAACTCTGGTCAGTTCAGCCATCCTTTAGGAAGTTTGGTGGCAGAGCTACATGTGGCTAGAGTAGAAATAGTATATAGGGGCTTGAGAGACATAGATTTGGGTCTGAGCTCTCACAAAATAAATTCAGCATTCAGTATTCAAATTTGGAGTAAGCCAAGCAAAAAATTCTGGAGTTGAAATAGGAGGATAACAATAGCAGTCATATTAGCGATGACTAATGTTTGTTGAGTCCTTACAACACGGTATGTGCTTTCCAATCATTGTGTGAGGCAGATATAGCTGCTCCCATTTTACAGACAAGGAAACTGAGGCTCAGAGATAGAATGGCTTTATTGGTGACACTGGGCTACCAGAAAGCTGAACGAGGATGTGGGCCAAGGGCTGGCTGGTTGCAGCACCCAACTTACATTCTGGGTAAACAGGAGGAAAGGCACCTGAATTAGACCTGCAACCTGGATTCTAGTGGAAACTCTGACAGTAGTTGGGTAAACCATATATCCAGGTGGCCCAGCTTCCTTGCTTTATAGAGAGACAAATGAAAACCATGAAACACCTATGTGAATATAATAACTGTTTAGAGTAGTGGGTGCAATGCAGAAATTAAAATAAAGTCAAAGAATAACTGGGGAATGGGACTTAAAGTTCAGGCTGTTCAAGGATGGTGTCTCTGCGGAGATGACATCTTGAGTGCTTTGTGGTATTTGAGGTAGGGGCTGGAAGAAAGTGATGAGGAACTAGAGAAGAAAGCAGAGGCCAGAGGCCAGGTAACTAAGTGATCCTCCCCCCAAGCCATCCTGTGGGGCCCAGTGAAGCCCTTTTCAGGGGTCCCTTTTATAGACCAGGACACGGTTGTGTCTCTTCTGGTATCCTTGGAAACTCCTCAGGGGATTCAATCCCATGTCCTGAGGAGTTGAAGAGTTCATGGTTCTCCCCTCTGGAAAGTCTCTTAGAAATGGCCTTCAACTCTCTCCATCCACATAAGTAAGAACTGAAACTCAGAGAGGTGAAGCTACTGGACCAAGATCACATGCCCATTGCTTGGTCTCCCCCAACGCACCCCACACCAGCCCTAATATTCCTCCAAGCTGCCTATTATCTAAACCACAGGTTTTTGTCTCAAGCAGTCGTTCTGAATCTGTTTCCTGCCAAAGCACAGGTGGTGGGTGTCACTTGCGTTTTTGACAGATGCCCTGAGATGTGCCAAGATCAAACACTGTGAAATAGATGAGCTCTATTGTGGGGTATGTATAATATATGTGTAATTCAAGGCTGAGACCCAGACTCCACCCCTTCCACAAGCCAGAAAGCACATTGTTATGCAAATGAGCGAGAGGGAGGCTATTATAAAAGGGACCAATTTTGAAAATCATTAATGTGTTTTTTCTTTGCATTCTAATTGCAGCATTCCTAATTTCTCCCCTCTGCAGATGGATTTGCTGAACCATGCACCAGGAAAAGCAAAAGTAAAACACATTGCTATTTTCAAAATAATACCCCATATCATTTCTTCCTTTTTCAAGTTGGTTGCCCCAGGTCTGTATTGAGTATCTAATTTTCTCTCCATCCTCCAAGCCCTCCAATTCTGCATTGGTAAACCCTGGTGTTGTTACCTCATCTCCTACCACTGGGGGTCACTACTCAAGTCCCAAAGAGGTTTGGTGATCCCCTGACATTCACTCCATGACTCCCGCAAGTTGCTCACCACTGGAGCAGATAAAGTATACTTAGCAGAACTGAACCACAGTGGGTCCTACAGCGTTGGGAGTGAGTAGCTTGTTTGTTGATAGTTCAACCCAATCATCTATCATGTCCCTCTCCTAACCTCTGCTTGCCTGGCTTGAGAGACAAAGTGGTACTAGATGAGTTAGCCCTTGTAGGATCAATTGGCTTTCACTCTGCTTCTCAGGGATTTCTTAAACAGGTCTTGGCATCCACATTACTATCTGTATTCTTTCTGACCTTGTTATAGAGTCCTGTCATTTTCTCCACAGTGTCTTAGAAGAAGTCTCAGGTCAGTGAATTAGTGGTCTGAGTCCAAATTAGAACTGGAGGGTTGTTTTGTGGGATGACAGTTAGTCTTTTAGAATTTTCAGAATTCAAGAAAGAGCTTCATGATAACTTATCTTGTTCCTCCCATCTGCTGATTATTCTCATCTGTCTCCCTAATCTTAGTTTGGGCATTTGTTAATCTTCCTAAGATATAGGTGTAGGATGTCCACAGACCCTTGAAATCCTGGTTGATTTCAACACTCTTCCGTCCGTGTAGCTGGCCACAAATTCACTCATCCAACAACTGAAGTGTAAGGAAATGCAATTTTATTATTTTATCTATAACTAATTCCAAACAATTTCTGATAGCAAGGGGTAAAATAAATTTTAGTCCTAGCTACTTAAACACTTCAGTAACACCTGTTCACTGAAATACTCCCTTTAGACAGTGTTCAGTGTCTCAGAGTTTTTAGTTTTCTGGTCACCTCCTTGATTATTCTGCAAGAGGAGTCTAGGTATATGGGGGGATGGAAGGATGAGGTGGCTCATGTGACCTTTTGAGGAGGCAAAGAGCTGGCTTCTAATGCTAAGCATTCTTTGAACTGGTCAGTGCTCTTGGGGAGGACTGTCCATTCCCCTCTTTGCTAACTTGGCTTCTTCTTTCTCCTCTAGTATAAAGGCCCACCTGGCATCTTTTGCAGGATCATTTCATGCACTAGCCATAGAAAAGACTCTACCACAGTCCTCTAGGCTCTCAATACCACATTTACCCTAAATGGGTACAAAAGGCATCTTTAATAATAACCTCAACTCAAGGCCACCTTCAGCCTCACCACATGACTGTCAAACCTGCTCTGATGTGACTATGCCTCAGATGCCATGGGGAAGCCTGTGATTTGTGGCACCTTCCAGAGCCTCAAAAGGGGTGTGAGAGATAGGAGATTCCCTTCTTTCTTCAGAGTTTTCTCCACTTTCCTAAAGTAACTTCCCTTTTTGAAGCCAAAGGTGGGAGAAGAGAATATCAAGACACGTAACCTATCCGTTTTGCCTTCTGTCTCTACTTTCCTTTTTTCCTGAGATTGGTGCCTGAGCATATGGAGGGAAAGATATGACTTTTATCTTGTACTCTTTTATATCATACTCTATTACTGTGAATTCCAAGCTTCTGTAACAAATTAAGGGGTATATTCACCACCCCACAGAAGTCTTAGGGCTGAATCTTCTGGGAATGGCCCATGCTAAAAAGGAGATAAAAGGATTGGAAAACTTTCTGAACAAAAAATCCAATACCACACCTTATTTCTTGCTTTGAAATCTTATTTTGAATGAACATTAACTGTGAACTCCTTTGTGACATCCCCACTTCCCCATCAAAAAATGACCAGGTCAAGCAGAGTGAAGGTCAAGTCCACAGAAGGAAAGGAGAGTAAAACGCATTAAAAAATTATTATCTCTGTTTTGGTATGATAAAGATGATCTTGTATCCACCTTAATATATTAGCTATTATTAGTAACAAACCATTTATTAACTAATAGTGTCTATCAGTGTAACTATGTCTCACCAGGGAAATATGTCTAGCTAATTTGTAGTCTAGCCTTTTAAAACTTCATGGGCTTCCCAGTTATCTCAAGATGTAATGAAAAGTTTTCAATAATAAATTGTGTCTGTTAACTTTCTAAGATG